>VXAB01010559.1:796976-826455 GCA_013399175.1 Odontophorus gujanensis | reverse complement strand
TTTTTTTTTTTTTTTAATCTCTGAGAGTGTTTCTGTTTATAGTATTCAAGCTTCTCCATAGAGTGGGTGTAACCAGAAGAAGAATTCGGTCCATAATGCGAGCTAAATTTTCAGTGCTTCCACTATTTAGAGCTCTGCTGTGTTAAAAATAGCTTCCCTGTGGTTTTGGCCATGGAGCCACAAATACGAGTTTTCAGCACAGAGTTATTGTGGATGTTGGTCCCAACTCTCACTACAAGAAATGGAATTCCAGCTTGTGACTGTGTCAACAGATGGCTGTGCTGAATGTGAGCTTGCATGTTCGATCTCCTCTCCTATCCCAAAGTCAGAATTTGTCCCACCCAAATGCCAGAAGGGAGCAAACTCAGAAGGCAGAGCTTGGCCTTGGGAGTAAAAAACCCTGGGGAAAAACTGAGGCCATGCTCAGGTTTTCATGAGGTGGTAACTTGGAAGAATGTACACAGAAGGCTCCAAGTGTGGCTGTCAGTGGAGGATGTTAAACAAGTGGTGGGGAGGTGAGTGAACCATCAAGGAAAAAAATAAAAACCGGTTTTATTCATGGCTAACATTGAGCACAGCTGACGAAACAGAAAGCGCACTGATGATGTAATGGTGCATCTTCGTTGTTTTCAGGTTGTTGCAGGCAGCTTGCAGGAGGTGGAGGCTAACTTTTATGAGTTCAGCAGTGAGGGTCAGACTCCATGAAGTGTTCTTTTGTTATGAGGTTATGTTCTGGAAGTGGTTGAACATACAGGTTCAGAAGAATGGTAGTGAGAGTACTGTGTATCTATTTAGTGTCAAAGTAATGGTGAGTGGAAGCCAGGAGACAGTGTAGAAAAGCAGCAACGCTGGAAGAATATTCAAAGCAATTATACCATTTTAAATTCTTTTATTTATCATTTCTGCTGTGAGCGTGTATAACTTCATGTTAATCAGCTGGGACATTTTTTCCATTTCTCCAGGGAGGTTTCTGCCTCCCATTCCGAGAAGCAGATTCAGCCCAGCAGTACTTTGCCCTGACCAAATGCTATCTATGCACAGGTTTCAGTGGTAGAGGGTTCATGCTTTGATAGGGACTTTGAGACCATTCTCAGAGTTCTCAGGCAAAGCTTCTCTTCTTGATTACTTCTTAGCCATCTTTCTCTTCCTGTAGTGTCCTGTTATCCTTCTTAGGACTTTGACTTTTTTTGTCGGGTCTTTTGAGATGTAATTTGAACGGTGTGTTCAGTTTTGAACCTTTAGCTGACTCTCAGATCTGTCATCTCAAGCAGCATCTATAATATATTCACATTTTTATTCTGTAGAGTGTGACAAGATAATGTTGATTTGAACTGACAAAACCTTTACACAATGTCTTTGTTTCGAACAACTTAGAGATGAAACAGTACTGTTACCTGTTTGATCTCATTTATCCTTTCAGTCTAGTAAGAAAAGTTGGCAGTTTTAAACTTGTTTCGAAGTGCATCTTTGGCTTACCTTCCCTCCCTGATCTACAATCCCATGTTAATGTTTTATATCTATAGCTTCAGGAAACAAGAGTAATCCTCCTCTCTCCTTCTCCCTATCGCTGTGTGAGTTGAGTAATGTCAGATTTCCAGAAGTGTGACTACAACAGTAATAGGGATCTGAATGGCTGTGTGCCAGCTAGCGTAACTTCGCAGCAGCCCACAGCACCAAAGGCTTAAACGCTTCTAATAAATAAACACTTCTAATATATTCCATCCAGACACTAAGCATTTTTTTTTTCCCAGTTAGATTTAACTTTCTTCTTTGTGCGATGTGATGTACACAACGTTTGTATTGATTCTTGTGAGGCAGCTGCTTACCACCCGTGTGCTGGCACTCAGCGTGCTGTACAGTGTGAGGTTATTTCAGAGGACCAAATGGTGAATGCTACCTTCCTTCCCACTGCCTGAAATCTGCTCAAACATAACACTCTTTTTTCTGCCTCAAAAACATAACGTAAAGGTATGTATAGTATGTTAGCCCCTCCTTAGCCTTTCCCACTCTGAACATTTTCAAATAGAGATGGCATGTGCCAAAAAAATATGTATATATATTCCTTTCACAGCATTTTCCCCTCCCCCCATTTCTCCCCAGCTGACAGCTGTGAGAGTGTAACTTTCAGCAGCTATCCTATCCAGTTCCTCTGATTCTGTTTTTGAGTTGGATTTGGTTAAAACATGCAAGTCATCTTTCACACTGCAGGGTTTTTTTAAACATAGTTATGAAGTGGCTTTGCCAATGCCAGTGTTTGGTGTGGGTAGAGACACGGCAACTTTGTTTGTTTGTTTTTAATGTATGTGTTAAAATAATAATTCCTCCCCTCCTGTCAACTTAATAAGTTGACAGAGAACTGAGTGAATGATGCAGCTATCTCAGAAATCACAGGAAGGCCAAAGTTTCATAATAAGCTATTTTTTGTCAAGATTATTTCCTTATAATTCAAACAGTCGGTTTCATTTTCTAACTATTTCAAACCAAACAGAAAATCCTATTAGCAAACGGAGGGATCATACTAAAAATGCAGTGCAAAAATCAAAAGAATGTAATTTAAGGTACTTGTTGAACTCCGAGGTTTGAGGCTGTGCAAGGCCTGATACAAAGAGGTGGCAATTTTTCAGTTGATTAGTTTGTACTTTGATCAGACTGCAGGGTTATAGCTCCAACATAAACACGTACAGCAGATCAGGTTTTACGAGAAGACAGTTTTCTGTCTTCACTGCCATTTGGCTGTGTGCAAAAGAATGTGAGACAGGTAGTTGTACTTGCGTTGATTTTACAAGGCCAGAGGAAATGTGTGAAGATGTGTGCAGTTGTTTCAGTGGAATCTGAACACACAATTATAATTAAATTGTTGAGGTAATAAGGTTAGCTAGTTATTTTTTCCTTAGATGATCAGAGTTGCATGTCTGTATTTTGAAAATTCCAGGTTTGCCAGTGCTAAAAGAGGATTGATGGATTCGTGAGCTATGAAATCAAGTGATTTCTGGAAGTTACGGTCAGGATGCCTTGGGTCTACTTGCTGCAAGCCCCTCATTGAACTTGCTACTACAGTACACCTAGTGAAGTATGGAACTAGAGATTTAAGTGATGAAAACCATGTATCTAGTAGACAGAGGTGTAGGTGGTGTTATTTTATTGTCACCTTAAGGATGTACAATCTTGGATCATTAGATGGCAAATGTAATTTACTTAAACACTGCGTTGCAAGCAGACATGCCTAACTTGCCAGGAGTTTTAAACTGAGAACTTTGCACAGCTTCGTTTTAGAAAACTTACAGTTTTCTCTGTCCTCTCCCATATGCTTGCATGCACACCTGCAATGCTCCTCATCAGCAGAGTTCCAGTACCTCTGCAGGAGGAAGCACATCAGAGCTCTGCCTTGTGGCCTTGCTTGACAACATACAACTGTTTTGTAACCTCTTTTAATAAGAGAACATTTTGTTTTGTAGAGACATGATGGCTGGCACATGAACAACACCTAAAATGCCTGCTGCCAATTTGTTGTTTGTTACTTGGTTTATTAATTAAGTTACACAAAAGATTTGGAAAAAGACCAACAGTTGTTTTTTTGTTTCTTTTTTGTCCCATATTTTGGACTGCCTAGCCAAAGGAGAACAATCGCTGTGCAGAGATACATAGGAGTCCCCAAAGGAGGCTAGCTCCATTCTCTCACTAGATTAGACTGAAGCCATACACCTTCACTGTTGTCATAAACTTTAGTAGAGATATCCTGTTGGTCTATTCACTGACCTCTGTATAGATCTGATCAGAGTACACCAGTGCAAAAAAAAACAAAAAAACTTGTGTTGGCATTAAAAATAATCAAAAGCCACATGGTTCTGAGCCAGAAAATAATTTCCTAAAAGTGAAAACATGTTTGAAATTGAAACTTCAGTTTGGCTCACTGGATTTTTTTCCCATTTCTACAACCTTTACCTTGCTTTTTCTTGTTTTTAGTTTTTCTTCAGTTACACAAAGCGTAGGGTTTCATGTGGTTTCTTGCTGGCTTAATTATGTAACATAAAATACATTGTAGAGATGCAATCATTTTTCTTTCCATTTGCTTGTTTCTAATATTTTTTGCCAAAAAGGAAATTTTTTAGTACCATGATTCAGTTGGCGTGCCCAATGCAATGGATACAACAGATTCTTAAATGCTGGAAGTTGGTGTCCTGCAAGAGATAAAAATTTGTATAGAAATGATGGTTTGGCCTAGTATATCCTTCCTCAGGGATATTTTTGCCAGAGGAAGTAACTTTTCTCTAGAAATTTCTGTAGTGGATCAGGCTGGGATTCAGCTGAGCTCAGCAGAGTCTGAAAAGCTCTCTGGTCAAGGCTCCTTTAAGGCACCTTTGGGTTATGATCTAGTTAGTAGTCTTCCTGCAGAAGTTTCCTCTTAAGATCATTCTGTGGGCTAAAGTGTGAAATACTTTGCTCTATTTGTGCACCTTCTTTTTACCCACGGAAAGTTAAGCTTCCTGGTGCCAGCACTTCAGGCCTTGGCAACACATTGCAGTGAGCAGTTGTACCTGCAGTACAGAGCACATTAGGCCTTCCATGCAGGCCTCTAAAACTTCCCTGTCAGTCTGTCCTTATAAGAGGCTTTTGCATGGAAAACTAATTTTTGTTACTGATATCAGTGGAAATATGCACGTTCTTCAGATCTAGCTGAAATCTAGGGTTTTGGAGTTCCTAAATTCTGTGGTCTGTTGAGGGTGATGTCAAAAATGGAAAGGTTCAAGTCCTGGTGTGGAACTTGAGACCCTTGTATCCATCAGTGTATCACAGCATCATAGAATGGCCTGGGTTGAAAAGGACCTCAAAGATCATCTAGTTTCAACCCCCCTGCTGCAGGCAGTCACCAACCACTAGAGCAGGCTACCCAGAGCCATGTCCAGTCTTACCCTGAATGCCTTCAGTGATGGGGCATCCACAACCTCTCTGAGCAACCTGTTCCAGTGCGTCACCACCCTCTGAGTGAAAAGCTTCCTCCTAATATCTAACCTTAATCTCCTCTGTCTTAGTTTAAAACTTTTCCCCCTTGTCCTGTCACCATCAATACATGTAAATAATCATTCCCCCTCCTGTTTATACCCTCTCTTCAAGTACTGGAAGGCCACAGTGAGGTCTCCCCAGTGCCTTCTCTTCTCCTAGCTAAACGAGCCCAGTTCCCTCAACCTTTTCTCATAGGAGAGGTGCTCCAGCCCTCTGATCATTTAGTGGCCCTCCTCTGGACCCATTCCAAGAGCTCTGCGTCTTTCTTGTGCTGGGGGCATCTCCCTCTCCCTGCTGGCCACCCTTTTTTAATGTAGCCCAGGATATAGTTGGCCCTCAGGGCTGCGAGCACAAGCTGCTAACCTTTTTTGGACCTTAGCTGTGCCTCAACACCACACACAGAGCTCAGGGACGCAGAACATCCCCCAGCGCTCAGGCCAAGGCCAGTGCTAGGCTGTGGGAGACAGAATCACAGAATGGCCCGGGTTGGAAGGAGCCACAGGCAGGGCCACTAACCTCCCCATTTAATACTAGACCAGGCTGCTCAGGGCCACATCCAATCTGGCTTTGAACATCTCTATGGACGGGGCATCCACAGCCTCTCTGGGCAGCCCGTTCCGGCACTTCACCACTCTCATCGTAAAGAACTTCCCCTGACATCCAACCTAAATCTTCCCTCCCTCAACTTAAAACCATTTCCCCTTGTCCTGCTGTTATCTACCCTTTCAAAGAGCTGACTCCCCTCCTGTTTATAGGTTCCTTTAGGCACTGAAAGGCTGCAATGAGGTCACCCTGCAACCTTCTTTTCTCCAGGCTGAACAAGCCCAGCTCTCTCAGCCTGTCTTCATAGGGGAGGTGCTCCAGGCCCCTGATCATCTTCGTGGCTCTCCTTTGGACCCACTCCTACAGCTCTCTGTCTTTCTTGTACTGGGGGCTGCAGACCTGGACACAATACTCCAGATGGGGCCTCACAAGAGCAGAGTAGAGAGGGGCAATCACCTCCCTGTCCCTGCTGGCCACCCATCTCCTGATGGAGCCCAGGATACCATTGGCTTTTCGAGCTGTAAGAGCACACTGCTGACTCATGTTAAGTTTTTCATCCATCAGGACCCCCAGGTCCTTCTCTGCAGGGCTGCTCTCCAGGACTGCTCCTTCCAGTCTGTATCGATGCCTGGGATTCCTCTGGCCCAATTGCAGAACCTTGCACTTTGCTGTGCTGAACCTCATTAGGTTCACCCGGGCACAGCTTTCAAGTCTGCTGAGGTCCCTCTGAATGGCATGCCTTCCTTCCACCGTGTCATCAGCAGATGTCATTGATAAAGAGCTCCGGTCCCAGAGGCAGCCGGGGCTGACTCCCATGGCGCAGTGCCCTGGTTAGGCCTCAGCTCTCCGTTCNTGGGCGGGCGGGGGGGAGAGGGGGCAGCCCCGCTCCGTGCCCGCTGCAGCGCTCCGTGCGCCTAGCTGGAGAAGCGCGCTGTTGCAGTGCTAATGAGAGGTTGGAGGNCTGAATGGCATGCCTTCCTTCCACCGTGTCATCAGCAGATGTCATTGATAAAGAGCTCCGGTCCCAGAGGCAGCCGGGGCTGACTCCCATGGCGCAGTGCCCTGGTTAGGCCTCAGCTCTCCGTTCCTCTCCACGGGGCCGTGTGGGGCAGCGCGGAGCTGGAGGAAAACTTATTCCTCCGCTTTTGCGGTAGATTACACTTGGGACGACAACACGCGGACACCTCGTAGCTANTTTATTTATTTATTATTTTATTTTTTTAAGACGAGGAACACTCTGCTTTTCAAAGGTCTTAAGGCTTTGGCAGATCTGGACAGACGAAAGCGTGGAGTGATAAAAACCCCGTGCTCGGAGCGCTTTGCTAAAAGAGGCGCTTTCTTGCAGCACGCTTGTCCAGCTCACTGCTCCACCTGTACTCACAGCTCCTTGGCAACAGATGGATGGAGAGGGGCAAGTTTGGTTTTCTGGGGGTTGAAAAGTTAATAGGAGGAAATATGGTCTTGTGGTTAAAGCACAAGACTGGGAATCAAGTGATCAGCGTCCTCTTCTTAATGGAGTTTCTGATAAGAGTTTAAGCGAATTCGTTTGAGCATATTCCTTAGGAAGATGAGTACAATGGGTTTCCCGGAGGCTCAGTGTTAGCTGTTGAATCTCTTGGTGGAATCCATGGGTTTATAGATCTATTCAGTGGATGGTGAGAGCATCTGCTGTAACAAAACGTTTGAGGAATAACTGTCAAGGTGTGTGCTAGGCTGTACATTTTGTTGTGGGAAATGAGATTGTCAGCATGCGATGGCTTTAGATGAAATCTCACGTTGGTTTTCATTCCTTTGTTAATTTCATGTAATTTATCTGCCATACGTGGCTTTAAAATCGTGCACACTCAGACTAGTGTAGTGCACTGCAGTTCTTGATTATGGGAGTTCTGCATGGAGTATCCTCCCAATACTCTGAGCAATGAGAGAATCTGATTGAAGAGGAAGGTGAGAGTGGTACAGACATTTCACAGTCACGTGCCCGTGCTCTTCAGAAGCTCTAATACTTTATGAAGTTGGCAGCTGTTCGTACTGGAAGTTAATAGAAGAAGCAAATAACTTAATTGAAGATGTTTCATAATTAGTGTGTTGTAACTTTTGAGGGCTCTGTCTGTGTAGAGTGTTGCTGAATTTAATGTCTTAATCCCTACTGTTTGATAGTGGTTCACTCTTACATCTGATCTTTAAATTTTGTTCCCTTGGCCTTGAAAATTGTTGGTAAGTGCTTAATGGCACTTATTTTTGTAAACAAAAACGCTGCAAACCTTGCTCTTGCTGGGGTTCACATCCCCACAACTTTATTTTCCTACAAAATACGGTGAAAATGCACTTGAAGGGGGAATTTTCTTGTTTGTTTGTTTGTTTGTTTTTTCTCCAGGAGAGAATTTCCTAGTGAAAGCCCAGGAAGTGCACGAGATGGGCAGTTATGGTAGGGGTGACAAATAGGAAAAGAGGACGAGTAGCTTCCTTTGCATTTCTCTCTCTTGATCACAAAAGGTCGCAGTGAAAGGGTGTGCAGCAGTTATGCTGCATGCAGCTGCAGTGGGTGCTTTTTGTTGGATGTTCAGAGTTTTAACCTGTGGTGAACCTGAAGGAATTGCAGCTTTGGGCCCTGTGCTTCTTGGTTCTTGTTATGAAGTCAAATTCTTCATCTTGCAGCTTGAGCAGATAATCTCTTTTGCAGAGTTTTCAGGATGGTACATTATCTGAGCTGGAAGAAATTCCATCTCTCAAGATAGCGTGCTAATGTGCTATTAAGTGTAGTTTGTATTTCTGTAGTTTGTCTAATGGCCTTTGAAAATTATGCTGCGATCTGTAATGTTCCCGAGGACACTTTTAATATCAGTAGGATGTTTTCTGTATTCTGTTTATGGCTCTCTAGAGAAAACTCTTCAAAATCCTTTGTTCCGCTCGACCAAACTGTATACCTGCAGCACTACTGCTGTGGTAATTCAATGCAAGTCTGTATTCCTTCCTTTTCTGCCAGTTAAATGCTTCATGTTGATTAAAACAAATGTTTATTTTAATGTCTCTGCTAGCTTTGTTACAATTGGTTTGAATGTGTTCGTGTTTTTTCTTAAAAGGTCTTGAGATGATTTTTTTAGTGGCAGATTTGTTTCGTTGAAGTGAGGAACTGACGCTCAGAGTTAAAAGATATTTGTTCTTAATGTTAGCTGAGAACACTTGAGGTGTTTCACAGCTAACACTGATAAACAACTCATTACAAATGAGTTGAACAGCAGTTCAGGACTTCAGCAGTTCACAGTGCAAGTTCCTGTGCTGTTTTCTGGAGGCCTTTTCAGCAGTGCTTCTGTGACCACGTAGAAGAGTTTGGCTGGCACTGCAGTGTGCTTGACCAGTGTGGGTTGGCAAGATACAGACTGCTGTCTGCCAAGTCTGTATCCCCACTGACCTACCACCAAGGTTGCGCCTGCCAGGACTGTCATCCTTGACAGAGGATCTTTGTCAGAATTGCTGCTACTGATCCACCAACTATGAGGTAGTGTCTCTGAATTCTGGGTCAGTGGATGTCACAAACTGACAAATTTAGAATACTTCGCCATTCATTCATTCTGTACAAGGGGGAAAAAAAAGCTCGCTGAATTACTATTGTCAGTGTTTCCCTCCAAATCCTGTAGCTTTTGTAAACTTGTCACAGTCTTAATGCAGTTCAGTTGGATTGGAAGTACATATGCACGCGTGTACGACTTCATTTTTTTCCCCTCTAATAAAGCTTTATGAAAGTCTGTAGTCCCTGCTTTCTGGTTGTTAGCAATTCATGTATTTGGTGGCAGTGTTAAGGATTTTATTCTTTAACAAAGGTTTTTATATGAGCAGCTAAATTTTTGTGAAGCTTTGTCCAGCATGTTAATTCTTTGTGTATTTTAGGGCTTTGGGAAAGTATAAGCATGTCCTATTTTTACTTTATTTTTTTTTCCAGTGGAGTATTGAGTCCATTTTAAACGTTGTTTGCTTGACCTTGCCTACCAGTAGAGTTTTTATTTTCACATGTAGTGAACTTCAGTGACATCCGTGTATGTGAATTTAATTAAGAAGGGGATGCCAACCTGTAGTTATCTGCCATGGTTAGGATAGATCCTGAATAAACTGAAGAATGTGAGGCAGTGTGAGGGCTGACCTTCAGAAGTACTTCCTGTGGTACGTGATGACATTTTTCAGTGTAACACTTCTGCTGGAAAATGACAATTAGTTGAAATAGGAGAGTGAGAGAACACAGGTTTCTGGTGAAACACTTATTGGAGAGATTTTAGTTTTTGGATAGTTGTTCTCAAAAGCTACAAATTCTAAGTTGAGTAAGAAGAGCAATTTCAGATACCAGACCCGTGTGAGCATGTGATTTTTCTGTTCTAAATGAATACCTTAAGAAATAGGTACTAACTTCTTTCAGGCTTGGAAAGGTTTGTGTGTTGTTTTTTTTTTTTTCTCCCTCTGACTCCCTCGCTTCTATATCACTCTTGAACTATTCTTGTCGTGGTGCAAAATGAATTTTAAACTTTCTATTCTTTGGTCACATTTTCTTCTGCTGCTTCCTTGGCGTCATTTGGAAATTGAGATGCTTTTAAAATGCAGTGGAGTTCTCGTGAGCTCTTTCTGATTGGACCCCTTTTGTGAGACAGATCATTATCACTTGTTCTATGATTTCTTTTTTTCAGTGAGTTATAAGAAAACTCTCAAGAAAAAATCATCACCTTTGTTATCTGAGCTGTGTGGCTTTTATGATTTCAGTTCTGCCTTGTACAATGCATTTCTTGCATCTTGGGCTTGGCCTCACCATTTTTGTTTCAAGAAGTCCTAGTTAAATACTTCTCAGCTGACAAGAGTTACATGCTTCATTTTTTTAAGCTGTGCTCGATGATGTACAGATGTGGAAATGAAAGGAAGAAGTACTGTGTGAGAAAACCATGTCTGAAATTGTTAATGCAGTTTTTGTTTGGAGAGCCAGTCACAGTTAATAAAATTTGTGAAGATACCAGGCAATTCTTTTCTGTTCTTGTTTACATGTATTATTAGTTAGACTGTATTGCCTTACAAGGCATGTTTAAAGCAAAGAAATCTTGCGTTGGTATAAAAGCAGCAATGTTTCAGTCAACTAGATGTCCCTTTAGATGTACAAGCCCAGTTCTGATGGAAATACCACAAGTTCCTTATTGGTATCCTCCATAAAATCTCTTTTTATCTTTTACTTACCCCAGAGGGAGGAGGGGAGATGAATTAAACAAATCATTGATAATATTCTTAATGAGAAAGATGTCACGTAGGAAAACACTTTGTGTTCCAAAGCTGTAGCGATAGGTGGGAATTATTGCCCAACTTCTTAAGTGTGATCTGAGGATTAATTTTAACCTTAATGTGCATGGAAAAATGATGGAACTAACATTTATTCTGTGTTTGTCCTCAAGCAAAGACTAATTAATGCCATTGCATTTAAAAAGGGAAGAAGGATCTGACTGAAACCAGGCGAAATGTATGAGGTTGTACTTTCAGATAGTTATAAAAATGTGCTGGTTGCTGAATATATTGTAACAAGCTGTAATTGAGTTTTTTAAGCTTTATCTATGAGTGTCTAGAGTGTTAGTGTGTGTATGGAGTTAAAATACTGGAGCAGTTCACATCTGAAGGGGTAATTAGGCTTGGCACAAGAACTGTCTGCAAAACAGTTTTAACTGGCAAGTCTGAAGCAATTCTAATGAACTACCAACTGTAGGGCTTAGTTAGAAGGTCTGGTTTGTTTATGTTACGGAGTTGAGTTTCAAATAAGTTTCTAATCAGGAGCAGTGAAATTCATGTTTCAGATTGAGTGGACTAATTTAGATCTTGCAGGTGGAAAATTCTGAGCTTGGAAGTGGTGGCAGTAGTCTAAGAGATGCTCAGAAGAAGTACCAGTATTTGTGAGTAGTGCAGTTAACTAGCTTTGTTTGTAGTTGGCTTGATGAGATATTAAGAAGGGATTCATACAGCTAGTTTCCTTCCATTTGCTCTACTCTTCTTTAGTAGGACCTTTATAAATAACATCTTCTCCAAAGTCTGTCTCAGATGCAGCCCTTGCTTCCTTTTGTTTTCATCAGTTAAAAGCCCCCTTGTGTCATCTCATGCAACACATTACTCTGCAACATGGTTTTCAGCCGAGATTCTCATGTAGCTTTTTTGAAATTTCTACAGTGAAAGAAGGTAATGCGTGCTAGACCTTCTGCCTCTCAAGGAAATTTAAGAAAGCTTTTCTTTTTCCCCCTAAGAAAGTTGTTGCCTGCTGATTCTGGAGGCTCAACAGTGTAATTTGTGCGACACTATGAATGGAAATGTCACTCTTTAATGTGTACTTTTCTGCTCTCATATCTTTACTGTGTTGTGCTGCAGTCATAACTGGTAACGTGTGTCTAAAACCTTGGGAGAAATTGGTTGTAAATGTGGGTGATCTGGTGAAGCTGTTCCTAGTAGCTGCCATGATTATGTAGAAGCCCGTCAGTCATTAGGTGCTGAGATGACTTCAGATGAAATGTTCTGAATGTGCTTTTTGCACCTTATGTAGAAGTTTTAAAACCCCTGAAGAGTTGTAGCTTCTATGTGAAAATGTTTGATTCTAGTACGTAAATGCCTGAACCCACGCTTTGTGACCTTAACTGGCTCCAAGGAAGGAAAGGCTTCAAGTCTACAAATAATTTTTGAATCTTTTTAATACTATTTTGGCACTTTTTTAATGAAAAAGCTGTAACCATTCAGTGTTTTTTATTCCAAAATGAACTTCTTGGAGGCCTATAATGAGATGGATTCAGTGTCCCTTGTTCTTCTGGAAACCTGACAGTAGCTTGTTGCTGGATTTCTTTTTCCTCACACTGCTCTTGAGCAGGTGAAAATGCACTTCAGCAGAAGAGTCCAGAAAGCAGCATGGGTGGCCAGAATGGATTTATTGAAACCATTAGTGTCACTTACAGCTTCAGCAATATCGTTTTTCAGTGGTTGTGAGGTTGGAAGGTTTGATGAGATCTGTTACAGTGCTTCAGAACAGTACTTATTCTGCTGGGTTTTGCTTTTGGTGATAGGGGTTCTGACCAATGTAAAGTTTGAGGGCAGATTTTTTTTTTGCAGTTATTGTTTATAGAGACAAAGTCATTTATCAAAATTCTCTTGACTTGCCCTGCAAATACCAGTTAGTGTAGAGAATTGCTTTAGTAGAGCTGTTCCAGCTTTCCTTGCTTCCAGTGAGCTTGTTTATCCTGAGTGCATACTTGTGTGTAAACGATGTTGAAATGATATACAACCAGTAAAATTTCATTCCCTATTACCGCATGGACTGTTATGTTTGAAATACTGAAAGAAAAACACGTGATCATTGAACATGGGGCAGTTGTGGTGGAATAGATTACTTAAAAGAGCTAAGAGGCTTTTATTGAAATCTCTGTTGAGCGTAACTTTGAGCAGGATTTTCTAGTGCATGTTCTGCCTTCATGCTCACAGTTCTTTGAAAGCATAGTTGAAAAACAGGAGTTTTAAATTGTCATCTCGTTGGCCTAAGATTCTGGGTGGGTTCATTTCCTTTTTAGGGGTGTGAGCAGCTTCTGAAATCGTACAGCTATTGAATGTACCCGAGGCCTGGAAGTAAGTCAGTTGTGACTATAAACAGCTTTTACTTTTTAGAACACTGAACTTTTATCCACGGTAAAAGAAGTTTAGTCTGGTTTTGGCCAAGTTTATCTCCCTTTATGTATTTCCTGTTACTTTGAAGGGTGAAAAGGCTCTCATGTGCAACTGTCCTGGGGAACTAACTTACGCTGGAGATTTGCCATGTCCATTCTTAAGAAAGTCAGTGAAACAGAATTGCTTTTTTTCTTTCATTTTTGCAGTACCCTCTTCTGAGGACCTGGTGAGACAGTGGGAGATATCAGACTTGAAAATTTCTCCTTGTTTTGATTGTTTGTTTGTTTTTGTCTTCCTTTTATTTCTGTATTATTGAAAAGCTAAAGAATCAAAAAGTGCTGGTGGGATTAAGCTATGAGTGAAATAAGTGATTTTTTTTTTTTCTGTAAAAAGTTGGTTATAAAACTTGTACTCTTCATCACATCTGAGTGTCCTTAGGTCTGTTCCCCACTGTCTTCGTTTTCTACAGTAGAAAATCTGGAATGGTTGTATATGGGACAGTGTAAATGCTTTGTCTAGGGGAGTCTGCTGCATCTTTTGTTGGTACTGCCTATTGCATAGCTTGGTGTAGGCTTGAGCTCTTGTCATGTCACTGCAGCACCAAAGTACTGTAAGTGACTGAGGTTATTGAAAGCCATTTTGTTCTTGTTAATTTTATTAAGGTACACATCCATCTCTTTAAGTATGTTTTTAAATATCTAAACATGTGGAATGGTTTTATCAGAAACTGAATCAAAGCTGGGAAAAAATGCTCTTAATTAAATGTTTGAATCTAAGGGAACCAGGGTATAGGTTCTTTGATCTTCGTGGTACCCCTTTTTCACTTGTGTACACATTTGGTGTTTCAGGGTACGTTAGGTGTTTTAATTCACTGCAGTTTATCAAAAATTGAGAGGCAATGTTGTTTGGCAGTCTCTGTAGCAAGAAAGGAAGCATCTTTTGTTATTGACATCCTTTCTCTTAGCTCTGCTCTTGCTTTTTGCCAGCTGCTCATTGTCTGTACTTGCTTATTTAGTATTCACAAGAGATTTTACAAGTTCTTATCAGTTCTTTGCCACAGGACATCATTTCCTCTTGTCATCATTACTCCTTAATTTGGGAGGGGAGATGGTGTGTGAAGGATTTACAGGAGAGCCGGTGAGTGGCAAAAACACCATTCATGAGTCTGCTTAGAGGTGCACAGCTTTGTTTTGTTCCTTCTCTCCTTTCTAAGGCAGTTCATAGCAAAGGTCGCATTTCTAGTGCTTGCTCTGCTGTGCTCCCCCCTGCTTTTCTTGGGAAAGGAAAACATTTTTTATTTTTTTTTGCCAAAGACTAAAAATAACCAGTGCTTCAAATATTCTTCTTAGAAGATATAAGGAAGTGCAGCATAAAAATAGCCATAGCTGAAAAGATTGGCCACGTTTCTGAATGGATCATAAGGGATTGATTTGGGGGGTTTTATGCTCTTTAAAAATGATGGAGTACCTAATTTGAGCTCAACTCTTTGAGCTTTGGTATTTTCTTCTTTTCAGAAATAAAGATCTATTTGTGAGGCTGATTTCTTCTCTGAAGTAATGTCTGTGGAACCTGCTGCTTCCTCTGGCTTTTGCGTGCTTCTGATAGCAGTTTTATATCTTCTGATGAAGCACTGTGGCAGGGATATAAGACAAGTCTTAAATCATATTTCCCAAGGTTTTTTTTCAGCTCCTTCCAGGGTTTCCTTCTGAGGAACTGTTTGGACAGTAATGTTGACAGAAACCATGCTGTCCATTTTATCCTCTAAATGTCTCTTTCCTCACCTATTAGAGATGAATGGGAACTCTGGTAATGTTTTGCTATATTCAGCTCTAAGCTGAGATTCTATTAGGTTAGAGGTTTTGTTACAAAACTAGCATTGAAATGTGCATTCTTGTAATATCATCATTTTTGTTCTACCTTATTATTTACTTGTTTACTAATTGCTTGTTTACTCATCTTCTTGATAGAGCTGAATTGGAAGAATTGATTGTTATTTTTGATGTGAAGACTTCATCGCTGACATCTATATGTTTATTCGTCAGCATCCAAGAAATAATACAGCGCATCAGTGGCAATAACTGCTTTTGGTATACACTGACATTTATTTGAAAACAAGAATTAACAACAACAACAAAAAACCCAGGCAAAACCCAACAAATCTTTTGAAGACTTGTGTCAAATGACGTCAATGGCCAGTTTGTTCTCCTTTACTAGCCCAGCTGTAAAGCGTCTGTTGGGCTGGAAACAAGGAGATGAAGAGGAAAAATGGGCAGAAAAGGCTGTCGATGCTCTGGTAAAAAAGCTGAAAAAGAAAAAAGGTGCTATGGAAGAACTGGAGAAAGCCCTGAGCAGTCCAGGACAGCCCAGCAAGTGTGTTACTATCCCCCGTTCTTTAGATGGACGACTTCAGGTTTCTCACAGAAAAGGCCTTCCCCACGTAATCTACTGTCGTGTCTGGCGTTGGCCTGATCTACAAAGCCATCATGAGCTGAAGCCATTGGATATTTGTGAATTTCCTTTTGGATCTAAACAGAAGGAAGTCTGCATCAATCCTTACCACTATAAGAGGGTGGAGAGCCCAGGTATGTTTGAGCACGGCTATCTAAAAACCAAATAAAGTCTCTAGGAGTCATGTGTTCTTTGTATCAGTACCTATACAATTAACTAAATTTGGGTTTTTTCCTTTTGGTAAATCATGGGTTTCCTGCATATCTCTAAAACCTGCTACTTGTAAGGTTAGTGGCAAAGTCCTCATTTGCAATAAAGAAGAAGGGCATTAATTGAAAGGCTATGCATCTCTGCTGCAACTGACCATTGTCTGCAAGTGCTCAAGTACTGCTCTTGAATTCCAGACTTCAGTGCTCCTCAAATTAAAAGTTGAAATCCCAACTTAGCAATACTTGAGCATTGTATTGTATTTTTGTCTTTGGTGAGAAGGTCTAGATGTAGCTATGTAGTTTGACTAGTGTGTGGATTTCCAGCTGTACTGATTTTGTAGTGCACAGAGTGGATTTTACACTTCTAAACCGATAGTTTGTTGTGCACTGCATGTGAACTCTGCAAAGGAGAGAGAGGGCTTGGTGGCACAACAGGTGATCCTTTTCTCCATGCGCACTGATATTGAAATTTTCATGATGAACGAAATTGCATGTTGTGTATCTCCTTTTTCTTCTATCTAAGTTAAGTTTATCTGTTCTTCTGTTTTTTTGTTTGTTTGCTTGTTTGTTTTTCCAGTTCTACCTCCAGTGTTAGTGCCTAGACATAGTGAATTCAATCCACAGCACAGTCTACTAGTTCAGTTCAGGAACCTAAGCCACAATGAACCACATATGCCACATAATGCGACATTTCCAGATTCCTTCCAGCAACCCAACAGCACTCCGTTTTCCATTTCGCCAAACAGTCCCTATCCACCTTCTCCAGCCAGCAGCACTTACCCAAGCTCCCCAGCTAGCTCTGGACCATCTAGTCCATTTCAGCTACCAGGTAAGTAAAGCCTAAATGTGAACTTTATTGAGAGATTTTATTGCAGTACTGAGAGCTGGGGTGATACTTACAAAAAATGGCTTTGTTTGCATTTTAAGGAATCCTCGTTTTGTTGCTTGTCAGAGTTAATTGTTGTTTTATCTTTCCAAATGTTCCTTGTCATGTGTTCTGTCGTAGTAAGTTATTTTGCTCAACTTCAGTGTAGGATAATTGATGCATGCTTTAGAAGAACATCTAGCAATGAAAAGAAAGCAGATGGAGCAGTCAGAGCAGGAAGTTCATTAGTACCTTTCTCTGAAATAATATCTTTCTCTGAAAACACCTAAATATAGTATTGAACTGAAAAAAAAAAACTCTCAGTAGGAGAAACTTAACTAATTTGAAAATAATGGTGGGTGGGAACTGACTGGGAAGAGCAAAGGAGGGAAGTCACATTGAATCTGACTGGTTATTGTTGTGATTTATAAAGCTGAGAAGGTAAAGGATTGAAGAATTCATTTTTTCCAGGGGCTCAGTGGCTTTGTTAGAGTGTCCGTTTGACATAGTATCCCTCCTGGGTGAGCACTGAGATCACTAGGAAGGATGTAGTAATGGTGTCTGGAGGGAATATTGGAAAGAGGGTATAGTAGTGTGCTGGTTCACTGACTACTGCTGAATAGATCAGTGAGGAGATCCACACTTTTCTAAAGAACTCAGCCTACAGAAGCTTCTAAAAAACTTTCTGGTGGAGGCCTCCTCTATGATATGACAAACTAGTATTTCTACCTTTTCCTCATTTTGTTTTGAACACAGAGAAGCAGTAGGCAAGACAGCTAATGTTTGTGTTACAGAAAGCGAGAGCTGTAGGCACCTTGCTCATCATCAGAAGTGAAGCTATTAGAAGGCAAGCAAACCTTAGTTTTACTCATGTGTCTAACCTTGTCTCTTCTAATCTGGGAGTGCAACTAGTGAAGAAAGTTCCTGCAGACCAAGTGTTTTAACATCTCTTCGTGAAGACTATTTTAATGTGTTTACAACTCAACTGTAAAGATAATCAGTAAATGGTATATGTTGCTGAGGTTTAATCAGTCTTTTTTTTTTCTCTCCTATCATAGCTGATACTCCACCTCCTGCATATATGCCCCCTGATGATCAAATGGGGCAGGATAACTCTCAGTCTATGGACACAAGCAATACAATGATCTCTCAAATCATGCCAAATATATCTACCAGAGGTAGGTTGTACAGTGTGATCCAAAAGTAACCTTGCTTGGCTTCTTACTACTTGTAACCAAAGTGAATGGATAACTTCAAACAGTGCAGTAAATCTATGTTGATAAACTGAAGTACTGCAAGTAAAAAAAACATATTTGTAGCAGCAAGAACTAGGAAGCAAACTTGCCAAGCTTGTCTGCCTCTTGCTTTTAAAGACATCAGATATGTACTGTGGCTTACTGTAAGTTGAACTTAGTTTTCATTTGCTGTTGTTTTTACCTCCTGTCAGAATTGTACATGCACAAGAGCTCTGAAAACTGAGTCTCAAAATACCAATAATAAAAAAAATAGAAAATGTGGAAAGAAGAATCATTTTTCACCTTATATCATTCATCTGAAACTTTTGTGTAGTATTTTTTGCTTAATTTCTGTCTTAAAATAGGAAAACAAAATCAATGGTCCAACTGAAATGTGTGAAAGTAAGTTAAAGGTTTTGATCAAGGCTGGTTTTGCCCATCATGAATGTTGACTGAAGTTGTTACTTACCTATTGGTAATTTGGAATATTTACAGTTTTAGATGTAATATTTTAAATGCTATGTAAACTGTTATTTCCATTTTTCTTATTTTCAGATGTTCAACCTGTTGCCTATGAAGAACCCAAACACTGGTGTTCAATTGTGTATTACGAATTAAATAATCGTGTTGGAGAGGCCTTTCATGCGTCTTCCACAAGTGTCTTAGTAGATGGCTTTACAGATCCCTCCAATAATAAAAACAGGTTCTGCTTAGGTTTGCTCTCAAATGTTAATCGCAACTCAACAATTGAGAACACTAGACGACATATTGGGAAAGGTGAGCTTTACTTCTGTTTTGCACAATTACAAAGTTAATCCTTGTTTTTACTGTTACTGCTTTTATTTACCAGTAGTCGTAGCACAAAATAGCACAGAAATTGAAATAGTTTGGTCTTCCTCTCTAATATCTGAAGACTCATTTTTTGATGTGGACTGATTCTAATCACTCTAGGAACTTTGTACATCTTTCCTTTAGCAGTAATGTAAAAATGTAAATACTATTTCTGTCTTACAAACTGTTGTAGGGGCTTTTTTATTGTGGTCAGTGATACTCTGTACATAGAAAGCTGTATTTATTTCAACAGCAACAAACATACAGGACTCCCAAAGTTCTGTATTTGCTGCTTAAATCAAACACTTCGTGCTGCTTTAGAGTGTATCAAAGCAGAGGGGATTTTTTGTTCATGGAACGTATTATACTGCTGTCTGCAGTATGTTCAAATATCTTGCATAAGTTGGCAGCAAGACTTTGAAGTGCTAATGCAAAACTGCAAGGGCTCATTTGTTTGAGTGAATCCATGGGTGTGTATGTGTGTGGGAGGGATTCCTGGAGACAGCAGGTTTTGCAGGATCTTCTAGTTTTCCCGTAATGTTTGGCTGATAGCACATAGAGATGCACAGCATTCGTCTTTGATGGAATGTGTTTGAATTATCTTAAAATGTAGTGCTCCTTTTCTGAGTATCTCCTTTTTCATAATTAACTAGCAGAGTCCCTGAGAAGAAAACTTGCTTTCTGTGCTTTCTCTTGCACGTATGAGACCTTTTTAGCACATAAAGTCATTTATTATGGTTGAGCTTCAGTTTTCTTGATGCAACTCACTATTACTGATACTGCTTAACTTGGAGGCTTGCAATGTCTCTTATAAGGCTTGTAGTTAGAAAGTGCTGTTGATGTGGCAAAAATTTGCGGTTTCTCTGGTGACCACGAAATATAATAGATATTAATATTTGTTATAAGCTTTTCTTTCCAACTCTCTTGTCTGAGAAAAGGTGATGGTATAAACTGACAACAACAGACTTTTAGGAGGTGGGTAGGGTTAGGGGAAAATCTTTGTGAAGTTCATTTGGTTCGAGTTACTGCTTAGGATGGTACTAGCAGAGAAATCTTATGCATCCACTGGAGTAGATCATAAATTCAAATTAGATCCAAAATTGTGTAGAGTAGTATTGATGTCAAGTAAATTTGGGTCTTTAAAATATGTGTGTTTTTAGTACTAGTTAATAAACTAAAACTTTGCTTTGCAGTAGCAATTCTGAGTACAATTAAGATTGCTTTGGTATATGGTATTATTTATTTATGGCTTTTGTTTGGAAAATCTTGTGGTTTTTTGCTGCCTTAATACTACCCACTTGTAATTTCTCAGATTTTTCTGCAGAAGTATTGCACTGCAAGAATAGTTGATTTCTGGTTGTGCATTGGATTTGTTTTTGAATTATCAGTGTTCTTTTCAGACTGTTAAATGTATCTCGCTTCTTTTTAGATCCCTCAGTAGGCTTTAACCCAAAAGAATTTGCTAGCAGGTGGTGTTTGTCCTTGTCTCTTTAAATAAACAGGATTGTGCAGTGAAAATGTGTTCTTGCACACCCCAGATTTTCTGTCAGCTGCTTATAGTAGGTAAAGCCAATGGTTCCTCTATGTAAACTTCATCCCACCTTAGTCTCAAGTGGGTCTAGCAATGTTCACAACAGTTGTTGCTGTCTGAAAGATCAGCTGGCATCTGCTGACTTGCTAGAGCACCGTATGGCAAACCATGGGGCAGTCAGCAGGGCATTTCAGTAAGCTTACCAAACTGAGCCATATCCCAACTGTGTGACTGCGATTGGTGAGGGAAAGGGAGAAGGTCTGGCAGAAAGAAGGCAGGAGTCTCAAATGAAGTGACAGTGAGTCTGTGTTTGAGCACAGAAGGGGTTGCTCCGTGGCTTTTCCATGTGTTGGATAAGACCTAGTGCCTCCAGTGTGCTGCTCAAAACAGAGGAGGGGGGGATTGTTAATATGCATGGCTGAATTCAGGCAGTTGTGATAAAGCTAGGGGCTCCCTTCATTTTTGTTTTATTTTTTTTAAGGTCCTTAAAACCTGATGTTGATTAAGTTGTCCAGGTAGTTGGACTCTTTGCTTGATAAAACATGCCAAAAACATGAGCAGGCTGCAGATACACTTTCACATTCATGTCTATCCCTGCTCCTGAGAGTTTCCTTGGAGTTCCCATAGGCAGTAGTTACCACTTTCATAAAACTGTGGTTTTAAAATCTGCATAAGTTCTCTAGGAAGCTAGCCTGAAATAACTGTTGACGTGTGGAAGTAGTTTTTGCTTCTCTAATTGACGAGAGAAGGACATCTAGTGGTTGATGTATAATGAAACTTGTGTTTTGAAATGAGAAAGTATGCTATCCTGTGGGTATAAGACTGGACAAAACTTTGCTGAAAAGCTCTTCCAACAGAAAACTTACTTAGCTGCCTCTGATTTCAAGGGGATTGTATTAAGTACTGTATTTTTAGAGAAAGAAAATAATGTTTTTCTCTAATTTTGTTTTCAAGGAGTTCATCTTTACTATGTTGGTGGGGAAGTATATGCTGAGTGTTTAAGTGACAGCAGCATATTTGTACAGAGCAGGAACTGCAACTACCACCACGGCTTTCATCCAACAACTGTGTGCAAGATTCCTAGTGGATGCAGCCTGAAAATCTTCAACAATCAGGAATTTGCTCAGCTTTTAGCTCAGTCTGTCAACCACGGCTTTGAAGCAGTGTATGAGCTCACCAAAATGTGCACCATTCGAATGAGTTTTGTAAAGGTAAACAAATAAGTTTAAATGCCTTCCAAAATAAACTGTGGGTTTGAGTAGTCAGCAGACTGTACCGACATAACAAAGCTATTCTGACCTGAAATGAATCTTTTCAATTTTAAATATATTGAAAAGGTTAATTAGGGAAAAGGAGATTGATGCAAGAAAAGCACATCTTGTCTGGTGAAGTGTTGGCTGTATTTACTCCAGTATTCAGGATATGATTTAATTGTTGCCGTTACTGTAAAATTACTAAGGGAGGTCTGGACTTGTGCACTAAGTGTGAGTGAGCAGAGCTAACTAACTACAAGACCTCTACAAAAAGACAGTGTGGGTAGAGAGGAACATAAGTGATTGCAGAACAGATGTTCAAACTTCAAACACTTCAAATAAATAAAGATACATAACTGTATTTTTAAAGTGGAGAAGATGCATGTTTTAACAGGACAGTCTGACAGTACAAATTTATTCTCACAGTATTGTTTCCCTGAAATTGGCTCAGTTTCAGATTTAGCTTGGAGTTCAGGCATGTGCCATCCAGATTTTTTTTTTCTGTTTTTTTTTTTTTTCATCTTGTCCATAAAGAAAGCTTGATAAAAGCTTTTGTTTTGTGTTCAAAGTCAAAATGAAGTGCACTAGGAAGTCTTTGTACCACAGATATAAATAGACTTGTTGAAATCAGATGGATCACTAGATCTTGCCTCAAGGTGCCCCAGCTAGTTAAAAATACTATGTATGTGATGAGGCTCTTTTCTGAAATTGTTGAGATTTTATCTTGCCAATTGTGATAAATACTGTTCAGATGTAGTGTGTAGAGGATAGAGAGCAGGAGGAGGAAGCAGAAAAGAATTGTAGCTAAAACAAGGATCCACTTTGGAGTCAGCAGTGTGCTCTTCAAAGGATCTTGTATAGTCACACTGGGACTCTAGCAGGGAAGACTTGACTGAGGCTTCTGAGCAGCCTCCCTGCCACTCCTTTCTGACCTCTTTATTTCTTTTTCTTAAGATGATAAGAATTGTTATTAGATCATGAGTTAACTTCAGATAAATTTCTTAGATGATGACTTTGTGCTATTCTAGATTGATAACGTGTTGTTCATTTTTCTAGGGGTGGGGAGCTGAATATCACCGACAGGATGTCACAAGCACCCCGTGCTGGATAGAAATTCATCTTCATGGGCCCCTCCAGTGGCTGGATAAAGTACTTACGCAAATGGGTTCTCCTCTTAATCCCATTTCATCTGTTTCATAGTGCTGAAATTCCATCTTCAGCCTTATTTTTAGTGAACTTATTCTAATTCTAGAGAAACTTCCAGTGTGGATACTGTGAGCTATATGGAGAATGGATCTTATGGTTTAACTCTTTTTTTTTAAATCCCTTTGTGACCAATTCCATTGTGTATAGCTGAGCAGTTTTACATTTCAATTTGTTCTTGTGATGCTTAAGTGACAGTTGAACCCAAAGGGAAAAAA
Source organism: Odontophorus gujanensis (assembly GCA_013399175.1). NCBI lineage: Eukaryota > Metazoa > Chordata > Aves > Galliformes > Odontophoridae > Odontophorus > Odontophorus gujanensis. Next base: position 803,468 of record VXAB01010559.1, on the reverse strand, counting down.
AAAAATCTATTGGAAAAATTCAGAACACTTTTCCCCTCCTTGGAGTAGAACTTAAAAGAGGCATATGTCTTAACTGGAAATTACTTTTTGTCCTGTAGGGACAAGAATTATGAAGACTGACTTCAGAAAATAAATACATATCATAGTTTGGGTTTTTTTATGTTTATAAAAGTGTTTGAACATGTGCAGCTCCAGCTTGCAAGCTGTATTTTTAGTGTAGTTGCTTAACAAATTAAGTTTGACATCTGTCGTAAACAAAGTTAGGCTTTATTATGGCTAATTTGCCTACTTGAACAATGTGACTTTTTTTAAATGTACACATGAAATATACTTTTTACAAATATTGGAGTGGTGTAAAAACACTTTGTCTATTGGAAAATGCTGTCATGAACACATTGTATATGAATGCAGAATAGCAGTTCTTAGTCTTTTCCCACTTCAGTTTTGTAATATTGCTTTTAACCACCATTTTAAATAGTAACCGATACAAGATAAACATCTTGCACGTTTCTGGAGTAGTATTTTTTGTTTTTTCTTTGACTTACACTCATGCCATTTGGATGTGGTTGCTAAGGCCTATTTCTTTTTAGGTACCCTTCTCTTTTTTTAACATGAACACTAGTATTTGTAAATGGCAGTGCCTTGCTACTTTTGCGAAGGAATATAAGTTTTTTTTGTTTTCTTTTTGATGTTTTAGCTGTTAATTTTACCTGTCTGGAATTGATCTGTGTTAAGCCTTTTAATCTCTCAGTAGACATTATGCAGTATTAGTGATTACACTGTATTTAATTCACTTTCAGTATGAGTTTGAGTCTCTTTGAAGACTGTGAGTGGCTTAGCAAATTAGTAAATGAATGCAGAAGCTCTTACTTCCAGATCATGTAATTTAACACAGGCCTGTTGTTAATGACCAAAAGTAATCACTTCTTTGTAGACCATGTGAAACGGTGATTTTTTGAGCCTGTTCTTAGCAACAGGTGTTGGGTCAGAATACTTGTAATTGGCAGCTTTATGGAAATCAAGGACTGCATTAATATGATGAAATTTATCTTTTTGTAAGGAATTATGTTGCCTCTGCTGTTGTATTATTTTCAAACACTGTACTAAACACTAAAAGAAATCAACCAAGTAACATATGAATAGTTTTCCCCTTTAAAAAAATATTGAAGGAACATTCTAAGAGAATTAAAGTGAATTATACAAAATCTGTTTGCATGCAGAAAAAGACCTACGGTATTTTTAATTTTTAACTCCTCCTTTTTCCTGAACACCTCTTCAGGACAGGGTGCAATGTCTAGGAGAGAGACTGAAAACTCTAAAATGCAAACACTTACTAAAAGATGTGTTGCAGTTAACTACTGCAATCCTGAGACATTGATTGCTTACACAAGTTCTTTTGTCTTCTATTGAATGACAATTTCTGCTCAGATGTGGAAATCATGCGTTATATGGTACCTAAAGTAAGAGATCATCTTTAAGGAAAAACCTTGTTTACGTGTCATTAAAAATGTTTCTTATGAAATGCCTTAAAGGAATAAAGATAAACTGTAACACTTCTGCAGAACCCTCATGTTCTCTTGTACAGGAATTTCTATATTACTTGGTGGTTTTGTTGTTTTTTTTTTTTTTAAAGCAGTTTCTCCATTGCGTGTTAAAGTGAATGTGCATCTTCAGGAGAAGGAGAAAAACAGTATCTGCCACTCACTTTTGGGGTCTTCTCTTTCATTCTTCGGAACAGCAACCCTGGTGTTTGAATAAGATGGGAAAGTCATTTGGCCACAGGATCAGGCTTCCCGTTCTCCTCTCCCTGGGCCTGACTTCTGTCAAGTTGCTGAATATGTATATTTGACACTATAGATATATTTTTTTTTGACAAGCTTTTCAAATGAATGTCTCTTGGCACATTGGATCAAAGAAAGATCTCAGTTGTAGGTACAAGCTTTTGCTTTATCCAAAATGTTTTTCACCTGGCTTCACCTTCGTTCACTTGTTTGGATGCGGCTGACTAAATGACTCAAGAATGGGTGCTGGAAGAAGGTGTTTGCAAGTCAGAGCTGCTGTACTGTGGTTAGATTGGCTACCCATGCAGTGAACCATAATTTCTGCAATATTCTCTAGTTAACCTACTTCTGATGCTGTCATTAAGTATTAAAGTACTCTGGCATTTCTGTGCTTGTGTACATATTCTCAATCTGTAATGTATGCAGTGCTGGGGTTATCCTTGCTGCTGCTGGTTTTGCCAGGGCAGGCTTGCAGGAGCAGACCAAGTAAACGATTTGCCTATGCTCTGCTTTTCTGTTCCTTTTAAGTAGGACTTACTTTTGAGAGCTTCTTGGTGCACCTACTGGTTCACGGTGTTCCTAATTGCATTTGGTTTATCTGTGCTGCTGATAGAGAATTCAGATAGCAGTGCATGGATAGGTTGGATGAGAAGCGTTTGGCACTAATTACGTTTTTAAGTGTAGTGATAACAGAGATTATGGCTTCAGCTGCAGCATCCTTGTGTAAGTCACTTTATCTAGATGGAGGGATGGAGAAATGAAATCAGCCAGTAGTGTGGTAGTGGAAGATGAAGCATTTTCAGTATAGCCCAGCTTAGACTGAGTGTTAACTCTTTAGCGAAAACTGTTTTGGCTCTTATAAATGTATTTTCTTCTTTTAAGGCATATTTCTACTTACAGCCAAATGCAGCTTTAATTAACAGCTTTGACAGTACCAGCAAGGAGCCAGGAACAGGCATACACTGAAGTTCTTTCTGGGTTTGCTTTTATAGCCACTAAGATAATATCTTGTCTCAGATATTCCTCCTTTGTGGGCATCAGTCTCACTGGCAGTCAGTCCAGCACCTTGTGGAAGTATTACATTCATTTAATTACATGAGGCATGAAGTAGTCCCTCAAGAAAGGCTGATGTTGGTTTATTGTATCTATAGGACCAAAATAAAGCTTCTGGTATGGCTGACTGATGAGAGAAAATCCCATTAACAGAAACAGACAGAGTAGCCTACACGTTATGATTCTGTGTAGAACTGTTTTGAAATACTGGAATTCTTTCATTTTTTGCATGAATCAATGGCTTTTTTTTTTCCCCACAGTATTACAGTGTGAGAGTTGTCAGTTCTTGGGCAGATCCTCATAGTGTATGTCTAGACAGATGTTGAAATGTGTCAAGCTTTTCCTTTAGTTTTAAATGTGTTTTTTTTGTTTGTATATTGTTTTAGTTATCCAAAGTACTGCTAGTGATGGTCTTAAAGAAAACAACAAAACATTTTCTGAATGTTTTGCTTCGAANTATTTTTATTTTATTTTAAAAACAGAAAAGCTTTGGGCAAATCCCAGCTCATGTACCCACCTCAGTTTGTGTTGTGTGTTAAATGAGTCGGAGGCTGCTTCTGTTCACTGCCTACAGTGACAAATGCAAATATCTAACTGGCTTTTAGAGTGATAAGATGTGCCTGCCTTACCTGGAGCAATCTCTGCCTCGTTGAGCCAAGGACCGTGCATTCCCTGTCATGTTCCCAAGAACCTAGACTTGCCTAGAGAAACTATTACAAAGAAGGTGGGAAAAGTTGGGAAATTGCTTTTTGCTATAGGTATTCTGGTTGGATTGGTTCTGTCTGCTGATCCATCGGGCAGGATGTTGGTCATAAAATCTTGAGTGTTGAGGCAGTGCACTGAATGGCTGTTCCAGAGAGCTTACCTGTGGTAAGCACTTGGTACGTGGAAATCCTAATTCTGTTTGACTTTGCCCATTTCAGTATTGGCTTATGTGATTTAGAGCTTAACTGACTTAATACAGAAAATTTGCTTTTTCCTGTTCTGGAACAACATCTGGGAAGTTTTATAGGGCAACCAAATAATATGGAGTCAATGCATTTTGTCTAGGGAGATCACAGCTTTAATTACATACTTGTATGACTGAATTTTGCCCTTCACACTATGGAGGGGAGAGGTGTGTGTGTGTGACAGATGGTTGTGTGATGGAGTGAGGCAAGTTAGGGCAGAGTCAGTTCTAGTTTACTCCACGTGCTGCTGTTAGAAAGCTCTGCTGTGTGTTTTCCAGATAGTGTAGTATAGGGAAAAAATGAAAGCCGGGCTACACAGTGATGAGCTGGCTCCAATCCTGAATTCTTAAACACTTAATCCTCTGACTTGTGATGCAGAGCCTGTTATCTTCTGTGAGCTAAGGCATTCGTAACAAGTCCCAAAGTACCTGTAAATTGCCAGCCACTCAGTTTATGCGTACATGCTTCAGGTACTGCATCATCTTACTGCTCCATTAGTATTGGCAGGAGAAGGAGGTTGTGCAGGTTAGTGCTCCGCAGTCAGCCAGCATTAGCACTTTGTGTTGATAACATTCAACACAAACAATCATTCCCCTTAAGTTTTGGATAGCTGTGCATCAACTTCTAAGCAAAGAAATGTCATCCTGTGCATTTTTCATCGTGCAGGCGTAGCAGAGATGGCTGTAGCTCAGTGCTGTGGATTCTCACTCCAGCTGCTGGCACGTGCAGTAGGAAGCAGAGGCCTGACAGACACAGCCTGCTCGAGCTATGGAGAGGAGGTACCAGACTTGTGCCACCCGTCTTGCATCTGTCCCTAGACCTCCCATTGTGCCGTGGGAACAGTAGTAATCTAAAGTTTGGGAAATAATTACTCCCTGAAGAGTGTGAGGCCATCATGTAAATACTGAAATCCGCCCTGGGCGCTGATGTCTTGCTAGTGCTCTTCAGGCTTTTAGAAGCAACGTTTTCTGTTTTCCTTTTTCCTCCTTGTGGTGGAATTTCTCACCCGGATTTCCCGATACACCAGGGAAAATGGCATATGGTGCCTTGAGTGTGGGCTAGCTGGTTTATTGCAGGTAGACTGAACCATGCAGCCTGTTTTGTTTTGTTTTTCCCCTATTTTTCTGTATTTAGCAGTGGTTTCCTTCAGATCCAACCAGAATGACCTCCAGAGCACAGCGCAAAGGAGCAGCTCTCACAGCACCTGATGGGAAAGCAATCTCCAGCTGATGGAGTTGTGGTAGTGCATTTGTGTTAAAACAGGGAGCAGGCCTTAATACAAGAAAAGTTGGCCCGAGCACAAATATAAAATACAACATAAAATACCCATGTGAGAGACGCTTCAGCATTTTACAACTTCCAGGCAGTTTGCATCAAATTCTTTTTTGAATATATTCTCGTTAACTGCCTTATTGGGCCACATGTTCAAATGTGCTGTAAAAATACTTCTGTAAACAACATATTTTATTTTTTTTTAGCTCGGAGGGGAAGCACAAGGGAAGGTCTGGATTGCAATCCTATTAGTTCTGCTGTTCTCTGCTTCTCAAGGTATGTTTGAGACTGCAGATTTGTTGGCTGGTAAATGCTATCAGAGGGCAACAGTGATCCAGGTGAAAGCAAAATATTCCTTCCAAAGATCAGGAGGCAGGAAATTCAGAGTCCACACAGTATTGCAGGCAGCACGCTTTTGGTTTTGTCTTTTTTCTTTAACCTCCTCACTGCTATCTTAAATTTGCGCTCTATTGACAGATGACCAGGAGCCAGCAGCCCAGCTGCCCCATGTCCTGACTTGTGGTGAGATGCTTATACCTGATGTAGGGCACGTGGCTGGGCAAAGCCATGTGAGCAGCACAGTATTCTTATTTATTGAGTACGTTTTGATGTGCTAGCTGCAGAGTTTCTATAGATATGTATGATGGGAAGACTGCTAACGGGACACAGCGAGTGTCTGTAGAGCTGGTTTATTGCTGCTCAGTCANTCATTTTTTGCATGAATCAATGGCTTTTTTTTTTCCCCACAGTATTACAGTGTGAGAGTTGTCAGTTCTTGGGCAGATCCTCATAGTGTATGTCTAGACAGATGTTGAAATGTGTCAAGCTTTTCCTTTAGTTTTAAATGTGTTTTTTTTGTTTGTATATTGTTTTAGTTATCCAAAGTACTGCTAGTGATGGTCTTAAAGAAAACAACAAAACATTTTCTGAATGTTTTGCTTCGAAAGACAAATGTGACTTTTTTTTTTCTGTGGTTGTGAAGTTGCTGTTTAGGAGGGAAACCCATTCTGAATTCAAATCAATAGACCAAACCATCAGATGACGACATAAACTCGCTTTGTTGTGCTGCTCCATAAGCCTGCTTCTGTGTTTGTTGCAAGCATAACCTTTATGCTTTTGTTTACATTGTAGGAAACACAGTTCTAGCAATGAGTTTTTCATTTGTGACTAGGTTTTGCTATGTTATGTTTTTCAAGATTTTTTTTTTGCATTCTGCTGCTCGTATTTCAATAAACATACACAAAAAAGCCAACAGGTTTTTTTCTGCCTTCCTTTAACGTGTTGAAATACAAGTGTTGATTTATGTTGAGTTCTTGTAACTCTCTAGTAGAGTTTTTTTCCTGTGAATGTGCCTTTGATAGTTCCATCTCTGTGAGTAGCTAGCCAGGATGACCTGTCTGACTGTTTTTTGCTCTGTTTTGGTGTGGAGGATTGGG
>VXAB01010559.1:764261-796784 GCA_013399175.1 Odontophorus gujanensis | reverse complement strand
AAGTACCTGTAAATTGCCAGCCACTCAGTTTATGCGTACATGCTTCAGGTACTGCATCATCTTACTGCTCCATTAGTATTGGCAGGAGAAGGAGGTTGTGCAGGTTAGTGCTCCGCAGTCAGCCAGCATTAGCACTTTGTGTTGATAACATTCAACACAAACAATCATTCCCCTTAAGTTTTGGATAGCTGTGCATCAACTTCTAAGCAAAGAAATGTCATCCTGTGCATTTTTCATCGTGCAGGCGTAGCAGAGATGGCTGTAGCTCAGTGCTGTGGATTCTCACTCCAGCTGCTGGCACGTGCAGTAGGAAGCAGAGGCCTGACAGACACAGCCTGCTCGAGCTATGGAGAGGAGGTACCAGACTTGTGCCACCCGTCTTGCATCTGTCCCTAGACCTCCCATTGTGCCGTGGGAACAGTAGTAATCTAAAGTTTGGGAAATAATTACTCCCTGAAGAGTGTGAGGCCATCATGTAAATACTGAAATCCGCCCTGGGCGCTGATGTCTTGCTAGTGCTCTTCAGGCTTTTAGAAGCAACGTTTTCTGTTTTCCTTTTTCCTCCTTGTGGTGGAATTTCTCACCCGGATTTCCCGATACACCAGGGAAAATGGCATATGGTGCCTTGAGTGTGGGCTAGCTGGTTTATTGCAGGTAGACTGAACCATGCAGCCTGTTTTGTTTTGTTTTTCCCCTATTTTTCTGTATTTAGCAGTGGTTTCCTTCAGATCCAACCAGAATGACCTCCAGAGCACAGCGCAAAGGAGCAGCTCTCACAGCACCTGATGGGAAAGCAATCTCCAGCTGATGGAGTTGTGGTAGTGCATTTGTGTTAAAACAGGGAGCAGGCCTTAATACAAGAAAAGTTGGCCCGAGCACAAATATAAAATACAGCATAAAATACCCATGTGAGAGACGCTTCAGCATTTTACAACTTCCAGGCAGTTTGCATCAAATTCTTTTTTGAATATATTCTCGTTAACTGCCTTATTGGGCCACATGTTCAAATGTGCTGTAAAAATACTTCTGTAAACAACATATTTTATTTTTTTTTAGCTCGGAGGGGAAGCACAAGGGAAGGTCTGGATTGCAATCCTATTAGTTCTGCTGTTCTCTGCTTCTCAAGGTATGTTTGAGACTGCAGATTTGTTGGCTGGTAAATGCTATCAGAGGGCAACAGTGATCCAGGTGAAAGCAAAATATTCCTTCCAAAGATCAGGAGGCAGGAAATTCAGAGTCCACACAGTATTGCAGGCAGCACGCTTTTGGTTTTGTCTTTTTTCTTTAACCTCCTCACTGCTATCTTAAATTTGAGCTCTATTGACAGATGACCAGGAGCCAGCAGCCCAGCTGCCCCATGTCCTGACTTGTGGTGAGATGCTTATACCTGATGTAGGGCACGTGGCTGGGCAAAGCCATGTGAGCAGCACAGTATTCTTATTTATTGAGTACGTTTTGATGTGCTAGCTGCAGAGTTTCTATAGATATGTATGATGGGAAGACTGCTAACGGGACACAGCGAGTGTCTGTAGAGCTGGTTTATTGCTGCTCAGTCAGTCTGTACTTATTTCTTGGACTCCTTGTGTTGCCTGGCTGCTGTCAGAATGATTTTTAGAGGTGCTGTGCTGGAGGCAGTGAAGCACAAGGCAGCAGTCAGGGTGCCCATGGACTACCAAGCATCCATCTGCCTCCTGCTCGAGGTTGGAGGTGGCTTTGGGTAGGACAAAGCCACCACTGAAGGAGTGCTCTGAGCAACTCGGGGGGAGGGGGGGGCTGCTGCTGGTGCAGTGATGGTGTCATGGAAATTCTGTGGGTTCCTTACTGTGTATGGCAACATAGGAAGTCTCATACAGCAGCTGGCTCAGACTGCAGTGGTCCTTGCAGACAGACACACTTTGTTCTATCCCTCTGTAGCCCCTTGCCTTTACTAAGTAAGAGGAGGCAGCTTGCACTCCAGTGTTGGCAATGATACAGAGCAACAGATTGGTATCTTTAAAGATGGAGAGGATAAACGCAGTCTCTTTTCTCCGTAAAACATTTGAGGGGAAAAAAAGAAACAAACCTGACAGCTTTGCTATTCTAAGGACAGGAGTTTTCTTCTTTATAGACAAACTTTTTCCATTCTCTTTTTGAAGAAGTTGTACCTCTCCTATTGTAAACAGTGGGGTTATTTCTAGGGCTAAATAAGAAATGCTGTGTAATACAGTCATTTCTGTGAAATCTCGTTTTTCTGAAGCATCTTAGACCCAGAGGTGGCTCTCAGCAAACACACCAGCCTCTCAGAAGCTCTGAGCTGTGGGAGCGAGTTAGACTTCAACTGGAACAGAGAAGTTTTTAGGGATAATGCAAGACAAAATAGACCCCTTTCTGTAAGAGCCACATAGAGAATCGTGTCTTGAGATTGGAGAGATTTCAGACCTCTCAACAGTTGCTCCCTAAAAGAAATCTGTGGGAGGAGATGTTAAGTTTTCTGTAAGAGATGGATATTCAGTCCTGGAAGGTCACGAGGGAACAGATTGTGTATGTGGTTGTACCACATTGCTGGGCTCAGCCCCATGGGTTGGAGTGGGGTATTGCTGAGAGGGTAAAAGGAGAGAGGGGAGGAAAAAACTTGGAAAAAGACAGTTATAAGTTCCTGCTTAAGAGACTTTGTGTATAGATTAACAGATTTAAAGCAAACTTACCTAGAGTTTATGCTATAAACTCAGGGTCTTGAGTTAAGGCGAGGATGAGAGCAAAGTCCTACAGCCAAATACCCAGTCCTCAGTGTCATCCTCTTTTCAGTCTGATCTCTCTGCTGATGTTTTAAATGTTCCAAGTACCCTGTGGTAAAGGCTGGGAAATCAAGACAGTGCCCTACCAAACTCTTCATTGAAATCCCTCTTCATAAGCTTGGAAGGCAAGGAAAAGAAATGCCTCAGCAGATAGGGGTGTAACTGCAAAGCAACTATTAAATTCTCACTGTTCTTGGCATTTGCTTATGGCTTTGTGCCAGTCCCCAGCCTCCATCCTTTTCTCCTCCTAATGAAAAGCTTCATCTCTCCTAATGAAAGCTGAGTTGAGGAGCCCTGTGGTGGTGATTCCTGTCTTCAAGTGATGTCCTGGGATGAGGGCTCTTCATTTCTCTTGAAGATGCTACTAGAAGCAAACTCATTAGAGCAAGTGCCGTTACAAATTGCTGGGGCTCTTGTGGTTTGACACCAATTAGGAGAGCGTGATCGTGCAACGCAGCTCTGCGTTCTGCTTTGTCGTGCAGCACCAACCTGAGGCATCCCAAACAGAAGTGAGGTACTTAGCTTTTGGGTTTATTCTCTGCCTGTTGCCCTTTGGCACAGTTTACTTTTAGGACAGCCTTGAGTCGTATCAGTGAGTCCTTCCCAGGTGTCAGCAGCAGTGGAAACACAGAACATGCCCAACTCCTGATTTTTGCACAGGGGAAAGGGAAAAGGAGCAGGAGGAAATGCCCACCCCAATCTGTTCACACCTTGGAAAAGCAAGAGAAAGGGTGGGCAGAGCAACAGGGTAATAATGATCACGGAACCTCCCAGCTCCCCCCCCCCAGTCCCACCCTGCATGGGCTGGCTGCCCCCAGCTCAGGCTGCCCAGGGCCCACCTGTGGCTCTGGGTTCCTCCAGGGATGGGGCAGCACAGCTCAGGGCAGCAGTGCCGGTGCCTCACTGCCCTCTGAGTAAAGTATTTCCTTCTAATATCAAACCCTCTGTCAGTTTGAAGCCATTCTCCATGCCCTGTCACTATCAGACCCTATAAAAAGTCGGTCTCCTGCTTGTAAGCTCCTTTTAAGCAGAGATGTTTTCTTTGTGTCTGTTTCGTGCATAGCTTAGAACAGCGTTGATAGAGCTTTCTTCTGCAGTAGAAATCATTCTTTTGGGAGCATTGCTCCAAGTATCAGGCTGTGGGGGATGATGTGGTAATTCCAGAGTTATTCTAGAGCACTTTAATAAGAGAAAATGTACAATATGGTGCAGCACAACTTGTGTTTTATCCGGGGTTTTGCCAGCAGGAATTTTTAGACCAAGCTCATTATGGCTGATAGATGAATACAAGCTGTCATTACTTAAAAATAAATGAGAAATGGCTTGATTTGATAAAAACTCAATTTATTCAAAATGGGCTGAGATAAACACTTGATTTTATTCTTTATTTCTTCATTAGAGTAATCGTTTGGAATTACACCAGTGAAATTTGGTTCGGAAGAGCTAAAAATTGGCCACCTGTCAAGGAATAAAATATTTCAGGCTGTTCTATGGCAGACTAACTTATTTGAGCGTAACAAAACATGATAGCCAAGGCAATGACTTGGAAGTATATCAGCTGTGTAGCTTCTTTGTGTAAAAGAGCTCACGGACAGGCCCAGGTATGTACGTGTGTCTGCCTCGGAGTGCAAGCCTGCGTGTGTCATTGTAAAATCTTCTCGTTTGGATTAAATACTTTACATACATATATACACACAGCACTTCTGCTGTACTCTGTATGACAAGGATGCATCGAGGGGTGCAGCTTCTGTCACTGCACGAGCCCCTTGGATTGGCGATCCATTTGCAAAAGTGGGAGTAGAAGTTGGTTTTAAGAGTGTTTCTGGATGTCTGCAATTGAGTTGTGTGTAGAGACACTGTGGCTGGAGAAACAACCAGGAAAAAGCCCTTTACCCACAGTGGAAACATGAATACTGTTCTGGGGTTTGTGCTGTATGGTCTATAGTTATGGCACTCTAGCTGCAAATTTCCTAAAAATTGTCATCTATTAAATAGCTTGTCAGCAAAGGTGAAGCAGGAGTACAACCTCTAGACCAAAACCCGATGGCTAATTAGTCTAAACCAGCATATGTTACCGTTAATGAGTGGTGAATCAATCATGCTGTTGCCCTTTCCATAAAGCATGCTCCTAACTATGCTGGCTTCATAGAGAGAGCAAGGAGGGGCGATGGTGCTGTGATGCAGCTCCTCCTGTAACGATGGCTCTCCGAAGTTATCTGCTTCGTGTACAGAACTCAGAGCACTCTGCTCTCTCATTAGTTTACGTACAATTGATGATGTTTATTTTCTCTCCTTCCTTCTCTCTATCCTGATTATTTTGGTTTCATGCTGTGGCAAGCAATTTCCTTTGTAGGTTAAGGAAGTTGAATACAAGTTACTTCGGTATTTAGTGGTTCCCATAGCTGGCAGTGACTTGAAACCCAACTGAAAATGCAGTAAAACATCACCACCACCCCCAGCAGCATCCCAGTCAAAACCTAAATGGCTGTTTCTGGTTCTCTCCTGCCAGGCCAGGCTCCCATTGTGTTACCGAATGTTTCAGCAGCAGTGGAAAGAACGGGTCTGGAAAGTAAACTCTCTTCCTCGGAGTGGAGCCATTAGGTAAATACGCTGTGTTTTACATCCAGTGCTATGATTTCATAAACACGGGTAACAAGCTCCACCAGATGCACAAATCAGAGATTATTGTTAATGCAAATGTCCTTCTATGGGCACTGAATGGGTCGGTGATGACATTTGCATACATACAGCGCCTAATCCGGAATCAGGGAGCAATTTCTTCTTGGCGTGTATCGATTTGCTAAAGCACGATCTCCTCGGTTCATCGTGCAGCTTTTTATTTACAGCTCTTCCCATCTGCATCCAGCATCTCTTTCAGCAACCTTTCCCTGCGGTGCAGCCTGTTATTTTCAGGAGGGTCGAGCCCACTCGCTGCCATGCGGACAGAAACGCCGTGTCGCACAGCGCTGCTGCTTCCTGCTGCTGCTGCTGGAAGAAGACACCGTTTTCCCCCTCGTGTCAGACAGCCTGTGTCCTCCACGGGCTCCTCGCTTCCCGGAGGGATCTGTCGTAAGGAAGAGTAGCAAAAAAAGAATTTTTCAGCTGGCAATTAATGAAGAGCACGATGAGTGTCACAGTCAAGAGCAGAAAGAAAAAGAGGATGATGTAAGTCAGCAGGTCGGGTTTATTGATTTCCCCTTCCTTTAGCACCCTGGCTGTCGACATGTAAAAGGCGGAGGAGCTGACGGGTCGCTGCGTGCTGCCCAGGTAGGGCGTGTTGGTCTGAAGGATGAGGTGAGCTTCGGTGGCACTGGTTGAGTTTAGCAATTCACTATACATGTTCTTGCTTAAATTTCCTCCACGGTAGAAGTAAAGAACGAGAGCACACACAGTCACTCTTTGGCATGGGGAAGGAAGAGTATTCCCGCTTGTAAAATCCCGACAACGAGCCACATCTTGCCTAAAAGTAAACCCACATGACTCCCTAAGCCGTGTTGAGGGGATCTGCTCTTAAATCTCCGTGCCTCATATTTACAGCACTCATCCACAGACATAAATCACAACCGACGCAGGTACCTCGGTGCTGCTCCCTCCTGCGGGCACATGGACCTCGGACCGGCTCTGGGCTGCTAGGAGCCCTCGGTGGCCGTCAGGGGGAGGGCACGGCGGCTCTCCAGGTGCTTTTCCCACTGGGATGGAGCCGGGGTTAAACGGGATCCGCGGAGAGAGGCGGCTGCAGCGTTGGCATCCCGCTGGCTTCGCTGTGCTCTCCCCCAGGATCCTGCTCGCTGCCGGAATCGCGGTGCATGAGTTGAGTTTCTTAATCCCGGTTACCGAAGTGCTGCGCAGCTCCCGTTCCAGGGCAGGGCTCGCTGCTTTCCAAGCATTTCTTTTCGCTTTGAGAAAAATGGAAAAAAAAAAAAAANNNAAAAAAAAAAAAAAAAAAAGACAAGCCAAATGAAAAGAATTCTGTCCGAGGTCCCTTTGTTTAAAAAAAGAGAGAGGGGAAAAAAAAGGGCAAAATTGAATCGGAGGGGGGAGAGGATCTTTGGAAACCTCACCTCATCCGCGCGGCAAAGCGGGACTGGGCAGGACTGTGCCAAACGGGACTTTTCCTTCTGCCTCAGCTCCTCCGCAGCGTCACTCGCTGCTGGGAAGGGAGGGAGCGCGGTGTGTGTGCCGGGGGCACGGTGCTGAGCGGGGAGACATCCTCCGAGAAACCCCAGTGAGAGCCCCAGGCTGCGGGGAGAGGTTTGGAGCTGGGGGAGGGCAGTGAGGATGGGACGAAAGGAAAGCGATGGCATCGAAACCTTTTTTTTTTTTTTTTTTCCCTCCTTTTTTTTTTTCTCCCCCCCTCAAATCTCTATTGTTAAAATTGATCTCTCCAGCACAGAGAATGCCTTTTTTTTATTATTTTTTTTCTTTTTCTTTTTTTTTCCTCTTTCTTTCTTTCATTCACACGGGCCCCACCACCCTCTCCAGCCTGACAATTAGCATGTTAATTTTTTTTTTTCCATCAAGCTGCCTTTATGCCGCTATTAGCTGCTGGCTGCTCGCCAGCCTGCGCTCACCCCGTCGCATCAGATAAGCGCGGTTAATGCTTCCTTTTAACTCTCCCCAACTTGGGAAGGGGGCGAGGAAGGGGGTGCAGAGGGGAAATCGACGGAAGGAAGCATCCGATGCATTCTCCATCCCCAGGGTGCCCATCCAAGCAAACATTAAAGCTGCTTGTGATGAGCTATTGCAGCCGGCGGTCCAGAGAGGTTAAACACGTCGATTAGCATAATAAATGTTTCTGCTAAGAGGAGAAATCCCAACGTCAGGCAGATTTAAATCAAAGAAAATGAAGGCTCTGCAAGGAGGCAATGCCCTTGGTGCAGCCTATCCCTACCTGCTGAGCTCCAGGTACCTGCTGAGCCCCTGTGCCCTCCAGGTGGCACGGCTGAGGGCTGCTGCCTGCTCGCAGGACCCCGTCCTCCTGCTCCCAATGCCAGCACAGCCCCTACCTGCTCTTTGCCTCCGTACTTTGGTTCGAGATGTGAATTCTCAGAGATGTTCCTGTGAGGCTTTTGCTGGGTTTTCTTTTCTTTCTTTTCCTCATTCCCCTTTTCAGCTGAAGGAGCTGACCCTTCCACGTGCCCTGGTTTATTTCCCCATGTTTAACCCCAGAGGAGGACACCGCGTTGGCTCCTCCTGGGGCCATTCCCCCTGCCCGCAGAGCGGCCGTGGTTACCCGTATTTACTCTGCGTGAGTTCAAAGAGCAGCACAGAGAGGCAGGCAGCCAGCACAGGGGCTGGAAAAGTCAACAGAGACATAAAAAAAAAGCTGGTGCAACTCCCAACCGTCCTACCTATGGTGTCTCCTTGCAGCCAGAGCGACTCTGAGCAGTGCAGGACGTGGATGCTCAGAGGTCTGCGTGTCTTCCCAGCACCCTGCCCTCTTCCTCCCTGAACTTTGGTTGGCTTTAAACAAACTTTGCATCCTTTGTTTGTTTACTTTCTTGGTTTTATTAATCTGTAGGAAGAGCAGAGAGGCAGCCGGGGGCTGAGTGCTGTAAATAGCAAGGATTGTCTTCGTGTTTTGTGTCTTTCAGCCCTAAGCTTATTAAAATGGCTTCTCTGCATATGTTGCCAACTCTGCAAGAAGGGGGAAATGCTGCGATGATTGCACAGAAATGTTACATTAGAGGAGTGCTCCTGTTAAGTGGGAGTGTCCTTAACGCAGAAGGGACAGCCCGAGCCCCCTCTTTCCACTCCTGCTAGCGTGCAGGTTACACGTGGAGCTGGAATATTTTCCCTTTTCCTCCTACAAAACATTATCTCGTGCCTCTTGCAGGATTTGTTTTCTGCCCCGAGGATGCAATAGTTCAGCACCAGTGCCATCGCTTTGGGTTGAGAACCGTTGCTAATGGTCACAGTGTGAGCGCTGGAATAAATCCTTGGGTGTTTTACAGGCGCCCTGGGTGCACGTGGGCTCTGGGGTGGAGAAAGCTCCCCCTGCTTTTGGCAGTCTGTCTGATATACAGAGCGATGAGAAGCCCTGGGAGCAGTAAATCAGATGTGTTTTCGGCAGCACCATATCCAGGCTTAATCTCAAAAAACCCGAATTGCTATAAATAATACCTTAATTGCAAAAAATAAGAGCTGATCCTTTCCCCTTGCTTTCCTTAATTTGGAAGCTCATTTGAAGTCCTCAGTTCTTTGTAATTTTTCCTCATTAACTTACTTAGTAGCTTGGTAGTTATTTTTTGCTTGTTTCCTTTTACTTTTCTGAAAATCTTAATTTTCAGCATTTAATGACTTGCTTGGGTACGGTTGTAACGCGTGCTGGAAGTGGTGCTGCAAGGAGCCTCCAGCAGTGGCTGAGTTAGCAATGTAATGAACCTCTCAGTGCTGTGGCTTCATGGCTCCCTCAGGATCTGTGTCATTGTCACCATGGGGGTGAGTCCTGAGAGGTCCTTGTTCTTCTGAGTGCCATTTGGGTGTTGCCTCCAACCTAAGCCATCCTATGATTCCGTGGTGACTCAGTGGTGGTTCTGGCCTCGCCTTGGTCCACTCTTTCCATAGTACGACCAATGTTGGCACAATCCACTTGGGGTTCAGAGCCTGGCCCTATCAGACGAAGCTCTCCCGGTGACTTGGACAGTGGCATTAGCTTTAAAAAGTGTCAGCCAAACTGCAAACAAGCAGGATGCAAACCATAGGGTGACTGGTGCTTGGGGTTTGGTTGTGCAGCAGATTGCTCTGGAACCCTTCCCCGTTTCCAGGCTGGTAAATAATGCATGATCTGTCTCTTACACGCTTACTCAACTCCTACCACGATAAAAATCAACCGAGGGAAATGAGAGTGGAAAGGAGCATTATCTTTCTCAGTAATGCAACCATTTACAATCTGTTACGATCCTTCTGCTGAGGAGTAAGTGGCAGTGGAGGGGATTGTTTCTGTTAGCATACCAAAAACTATAAATCACGGGCTGTAATTTTCCAGTGTCACGTACAAGCAGCTTTAAAACCTTAAAAAAAATAATAAAAAGAGAGAAAATAAAAATAATATACAGAGGTCATTTCCTTTTTTAATCACTCTGAAGTAAAACACTTCTTCTGGATGCCTGAGAATCAAATACCAGAGACCCTATTTTCCAAAGCAGGATCTTAAAACTAGGCAGCAGGCACCTCATGAGAAGGTGCTGCCTTCAGTGCTTCAATGCAGATCCGGATTGCCTGAGGATATTGGTCCAAGTGCAGAGAAGTGTGAAAATATTTGATTTCCTAAGATCTTGTTTGTCGTATTTAAAACTGAGCTCTAACGTCATGTTTCTTGGGGTCTGTTCTCACCAGCTGGAAGAGCAGCATCTAAAAAACATCCAGAAAAGTCTACGGATCCAATGGAAATGGGAGTTTCTGTGCATTTCCTCAGTGCTCTGCCTAAATCCTCCACCCTCCGCTGGTGAGGAGCCTCTCCATTGGCCAAGGGCCCATTCCAAGGAGGGGAAGAAGCACCCTGCTCCTCTGCCAGCCTGGTCAGCTTTGTCTGCTGTGTCTGGAGTTCTGGTCAGGTAGGACTGTTTTGGAAGAGGGGTGAACCACTCGGTGACTGCTTCTCTCAGACAGTGGATGAGAAAAATGGCCTTACACTGCAAGGGTCCTGAACATTGATCATGGAAAGTGGCAAGGTGCTCCAATGCAGAAAATAAGAGCAAGGAACCAGCTAAAGTGGAATGAAAGGTTTTCCCCAACCTCATAGCAGTGGATCTCAAATCTTCACCTCCAATGTTTTTGATGCTCTTCTGCAAGTTTAAGTTGTGAACCATTGGCTCTAATGAGTCTGAGCTGGGAGCCCATTGCTCTAATACAGCACCTCTGCCCCAGATAGGAAGCCCTCCGAGCACCAGCAGGGCTGGCTGCGTGCATGCCTCCCTGCTTGTGTAATTGAGCAAAGCAAATGTATTGCACAGGGTCGGCTGTTGATTATTGCTCCTGGTGTGAGCTAAGGCTGCTTACAGTGTCAGCTCAGAAATATTGTTCACACAAACGGTGATAACTCCTGGGCCCTTGGGTACCCTTCGGTGGTAGGAATTAAATCAAGCTAAAGAGCAGCACATCACCCTTCTCAGAGTGGGCATAAATTTCAGAGGTTGAGCTAAACTTTATTTTGGAAAGTACTAGGCTGTGTTGCTGGCTACTTCTGGAAGGAGTGTTTCCATCCATGACCCCAGAAAATGAAAGGAAAACTGAATGTGGTGTTCCTCAGCAAGCTGGGGAAGAGTGCTGATGTTTAATTGTTTTTGTGCTGCTTGGTAAAGAAGAATGACTTTATAGTTTCTGATTTGTCATTCATTATGGTCTGACTCAACAGATCGCATTGCTGGTTCTGTTCAGCTCAGAGCTCTTCTCAGTGTTAAACTAGAAACCTTTTCCAGTGTCCCTGGAAGTAGCTGGGCTGCCTGGGGCAGGGGTGGGGCTGCCTCGTCTGCTCTCACCTCAGGTTTGCTTTTGTTAATATGTTTTCCCAAAAAGGAGGAAGAAGATCAGTGGTCCTCTATGCCAGGCTTCTGTGTCTGATTATTCCTGCTTCTGCGGTAGAGCAGAATTCCACTGAAGGACTTGACGTCAGCATTCTGTATTTAGGCTTCATTTAATTATATTGGGAAAAGCAAAGCTCAGCCAGCAACGTTTGCTGGAAGGGAAACCGCTTGTACCCGTCTTGGTTCACCTGTGAACACGGCTGAGAATTGTAGATCCCGACTCTTCACCTCTTCATCCTCTCTGATGACCCTTTGGGTCTCTGTCTTTCAGAGGTGAATGCAATTATCATTAATCAAGGCAGGTTACCTGCCCAAAGCTGAGCAGCTTTGGCAGAGCAGCAGCAATGGAGTGGAGCTCCACAGAGGGTGGAGGCTCCTCTGCGAAGCACCAGCTGTGCTCTGAAGAGCTCCCTGAATACAGTGGGAAAGAAGATCTATCTGCCCATGACAGGGTTTATTTTAATAACCTAAAATCTTATTGCTTCTGGAACATCTGCTCTTTCGTGGAGCAAATAAGTAGGTTTTAATTTCATTGCATTAACTTCATGGAAATAAATTTGAAAAGTGCAATAACCAATATTATTTAGGGTAACAGCATTATCTTTTTCACGTCGGTCATAAAAGGAAAACTGCACAAAATACAGAGCCAATAGAAACACCTCCAGTCTCAGACCCTTGAAATATCTGCAACTGAATATACCACAGTTGGTAAAAGAAAAGTTCACCTGACCTTTAAGTTTGCGGAGGAAAGCAGTTATCAAGTTATTCCTTTGGAGGTGATGCAGTGAGGTGGTGTTACTGAGTAACGTTCATCCTCTATATAGAGGCTAATATATTCCTGTTGTATTTAATTAGTTTTGAACCTATGTGTGTGAAGAGATGCAGCGCAGCGCTGTTATTAAAATTCATGCTTTATAATAATTAGCACAGTTAGTGCAGCCTCTGCGAAGTGCTGGTGAAAGGTCTATTAACTTTGGCTAATGGTGGAACTGCCTCACTCGTGCTATCGTTTAACCCACTGCTGCATTTTGAAGGGGAGAAAAAAGTTGTTGTTCTCAAAGGCTACATCAGGCCAGCCATTAATTACCAAAACTCATTAATTATAACAGATTGTCTGCTATGAAATCTCTTTAGCTGAACTTTTGCAATGATCAGTTGGGAAATTGTGACAAATTCAGGCAGAACTGTCCCTTTTTAACTGCTGCTGTTTTATCTCTCATCGAATCCCTATCTGAAATTGAGAAAAATGAATAATAAGGTTCTGAAACTCATTCTTTAGAAGATCAAAGTCATAAAATTCTGTTAATTCCCTTTGGGACAGAAATAGGAATTATAGTTAAGAGATTTTTCCCTGTGAGTTTTTGTTTCATTTTAAAGCTCTCTCATTGTTCCCTGAACGTATCTCCCATTGTATTCCACTGTAAACTAATTTGCTGAGCTATCAGGAACCCAAGAAAAATCTCTTAGTTAAAAACTGCCCCTCGCAAGAGCAGCTGAAAACCACAAATTCTGAAGAACCAAAGTGTTGCCCTGTACTCATTGTTCCCAGCAAACACATCTGGACCCTTTGGTTTTGTTTTTTGTTAAACCTCAGTCTTGTGGTTCAGGACCTGAGCATTTACAAGCAGAATTTCAGCTGAGTTTTCTAAGTTTCTTGAAAGCACCTTTACCTTGATTATTTTTTTTTTAATCTCTTTTAGTGCCAGGTTATTCCTATAGCAACTCTCATTGCTTTGCTGCATGGCTGCAACGTCACCAATCTATGTGGCATCCACTCTATGGCCTGCAGGTGCACATCCTTCCTGACAGATTTCCCCTAGAAGCAGTTTTACCTTTGGTATTTAAGAAAAATCTTGTAGGGTGCAAACACTGTGTCCGTATTCTTAATGGTAATTCAGCGAGCAAAGTGTTTGGATGCGCTTGAAAATAGCCCTGGGCACCTATTTGCATGTGTAGGTGCGTAGAGATCTGAGAAAAACGACCATCTGGTGCCTCCGGGATCCTCAGAAGATACATAGAATACTGAAATGAAGGGATTTCAGGCACATGTGTTTCTTCTGATCATTGGTTCAACTCTTTGTTTCTCTCGGAGGTGTGCAGAGGAAGAACGCACAAAAGCATGGCGGCCGTGTGCTGTCTGCACGTGTTCTGCAGATGATATTATGGGAGGTCAGCAGGAGAAAAGGATGGCCTTTGAAAAAGTAGTCTGCCCTCCACTTTCAGAATACCTTTGAGCTCTTACCTTGTATAGGAAGGAGCTAGTAACCTAGTGGCTAAATAATACTGCCAGTTTGAAGGCCATCAGTTCTTGGAATAATTTTGAGACGTTTCAAGCTACTTCTTTTCCAAATTTTTCTTTCCTTTTTTGTAGTAAAATTTAAAATTTGGTCTTTTATTCCCTGTATTGGCTACGAGAGGGGATTTGCTGTGCCAGGGTACAAATCATCTTCATGTTAGAAAACCAAAAGCCATTATCTGTACTTCTACTCGGTGCAGAAGTCAGAAGCATTAGTACTCCAACACAGCGTGTTTTCTGCTCTGTGCATGGTATGATGGCTGGAAATCATGAAATTTGGAGCTAAAGAGCACTTCACTCCACGTGAGGGGGGATGTTGGCTTTGAGGAACTCCCAGTGGGCAGCTGCCAGCAATTTGGCTTTTATTTTGGTCACTGGATTGAATGGACCCTGAAACACTGGGAAAAAAAAACAAAAACAAAAACAAAAAAACCAAAGCCATTCCTAAACCTAGATGAAGCTGCAGATGCATTAAGGTGGCGCCTGGGATGGGGAATTAGTAAAATTATTATTAATTTCAACGGTGGCTCTTTAAATGTGGGACTGCATATTGATTCTGAGCCTGCTACGTGATCATTTTCGTTAGTGGTATTTCCTGCCAAAATTAATCAGCAACTCCTTGATGCTGGGCCAACCAACTCCCAGACTTGCACGTTGTCAATCAGGTGGTGATCTAAATGTTCGTCCACTTCTCCACTGTTTTCTTTCTCTCTGACTCCATCAGAAGCACATGATAAATCCGTGGATCATGGGGGAGAGAGAGGCAGGTTTGCTCTCCTTTTTCTCTCGGCTGGGGGAAAAAAAAAAGACTCAACTGTATAATCATCTTCCTATAAAATAAATTACTTTATCTGTCTTAATACTGTCACTCTTTAGTCCTCCAGTGATCTACTTCTTCCATCTGTGTGCATAACTGAAATCTTCTCTCCACCTACTCTATGTACTTCCAAGTGTCAAAATCCAGCCTCAATCATTGCTGTCATCAGTCTCTCGTTCCTGATGCGATAGCGGGCAAAACATCACAGTTCCTCAGACCAATCTGGGTAATTTCTGTGCTTGCTGTGCAGAGCTGAGGTGGACTATCAGAAATATGACCTAAAAGAGTTGTGTTTTGTTTTTGCCAGCTGAAGTTTTCCACTTTCTGCTCCTGAAAGAAGTGGGTATTTTTATCGCTTTCTGGGTCTTCTTTCCATCATGACTCTTGCTGCAGCGGGGCATAATTTCAGGAGATAACCACATTACCCAAATCCTATGAAAGTTGACTTACTGCTTCGCATTGAGTAATTCTGCATGACTCACACTTTGTTCTCTGATATAATTTCTACGCTTGTTCGCAGAATATTGTTGAGACAATTGAGCTTACTTAACTGAAATCACCATCTTTTGTGGCGAGACATTACAGCCGCTTTCCTCTTTCACAACGCCGTTCCAAGAACAATGGGCCGACCCATAAATAACAACCATGTGTTTTGCTTAGCGTGTGGATTCTACTTTGCTAAATGAAATAACGGCAGGGAAAGGAAAGAAACCTTCTTAGAAGCCGTGCATCTTCCCAGATAAACGTGGCAACGTGCCTCTCCTGCTGAGCCGTGACCTACTTTGCTCACAAAATGCTCTCACTACCTTCCCCCAAACACAAGGCTGTTGAAGTCCCCAGGAATTCTTCACCTCGGGTGTGAAACTGTGAAGTGGCAGTCACCACCAAAGGGTCCTCAGTGGTTTCCCTGTCTGGCAGCACTGTGCTGCTTATCGCATCTCCTGCAAACACTTCTCATCGCATTGCTGTTGGGATCAGTTTTTTTCTCTGCTCCAGCATACATTCTGTGAGTTCAGAGCTGGATGAATTTTGCCATCTTGTGAGAGGTTTTGGTACTTTTTTTGGGGACTGGGTTTGTTTTTGGGTTAGCACGGTTAACGTCTTCTGCTCTGCTGTAATCTTTTTTTATTCCTTCGTATTTTTTACTACTGAAAAGGAATCCTTTTCCTCCAGCTAATATATTATGTGCATCAGAAGTTGGTAGCATGCCTGTTCACGGAGAAACAGGAGTTGAGATCGAGCATCAACAGCTGTGGGAATGACCTACACCATATGGGACATATGACAGTTACCCAGTCTGTATTACGTAAGGAATAAAATCATGCTGCATTGCTGAAGCATGGAAGGAGAGAGAACTAGAACATGATGACAAACGACTGCTCCCGATGATTAAGGTCCTTAGATGTACTATTGTGGGTTTTTTTGTTTGTTTGTTTGTTTGTTTTTTTTTGTCTTTTCAACTAATACCTAAAATCAGCTCGTTAAAGTCAAGTTCCTTGCATGGCAAAGGCAGCATCCCTTGGCTGTGTACTTGTCTGTGTTAAGCAGCACAGCAATTACGTATAGAAGTTGGCTTTGTCCATCAGGTTTTGCATTTGTGATTCACAACCAAAGGTACTGATTGCAGCACACAGACATTACTGCCCGCTGTGGCAATGCCTGGGCTCATTGTCTGGGGCAGATGATTAGATTTTAATGCTGAAAAGCATCATTACACTCAGAAAGTAAATAAATGTTTCTGAGCTCGATCCTGTTTGTTTAGCAAAAAAGAAATTGGAAAGATGATGCTGTACAGCCTATGTATGCCCTTACAGGGGATGAGCTGCACCCTGGAGGTCTGTCTGCAACAGCTGATGGCCCCAACCTGCTGCTAACCTGAGGCAAACCTTTAAATGATGGGGAATTAGCAACAAGCCAGAAGCAAAATGGCTGAATTCTTAGGTCTTGCTTTCTTTTAGCCACGGCTGGGTACCTTTCAGGATGACACATTTGCATTGAACAACTCCTAATGTCGTGCAAAAGGCTGGATGTCATCACCTGTGACACTCGGGAGGTTGGATCACAGCTTCTTCCCTCTTCCAGGGAAGTCATTGAACCATCTCGTCTCATCTCGTGCCTGGCATCTGCTGATATCGTGTAACAGGGTACGTACTCTATCCACTTCACGTTTTTGACTTAATTCTTTATCAGCACTGACTCTTATTCCCAGAGGAGAGCTGAGCAGTGCTGTGCAGAGCCCCTTCTCCTCTGCGTGCAGGGTTCCAGTGCCTGCCTTGGCACTAGGGGAAAATGCTAATGGTGTCAAATCTAATACACTGGCAAGCCAGCTTGCATGCATGGTGACTGAAGGACCTCAGTTTAATTGACAAGCTGCCTCTGGAAGCTGACCCTGCGTATTATGGAACGGCCTTATTGTGCATTTTTCTGCTCAACGTTTGGATGCTAATTTCTATGTTTCTGAGAAATAGAAATACTGTATATTTCGTAGAATGATATTTACACATGTGTGACTTTGTAATGAAATAAAGTGTATACACCAGTGGCACAGTTAAGATCAGGTTATTTTTAGACATTTTTTAAAGCAATGTGGCCCCCAGAATAAGTCTTGAAGTACTCTGTGGCAGTGAGGTGCAGCTTCCGAGCTCGAAATGATCTGTAGTCTCCCTTTGCAACAATTCTCAAGCTCTTTAGCTAGCACTTATGATTTCATTTTGCTTTACACTTTGTCTGCTTGTGATATCACTTTGCATGCAGTTGCAGAACTCATCCTTGCGTGTAGAAAGAAGCTGTCTGCCCAGTATCTTCTAGGAATAAAAGCTCTGATCTGCCGCACTGGGTTTAATAAATATTTTACCATTCATGGTTCAGAATATCCTCCTGGTGAACCTCAGCATCTGCACTTCGTGAAAATAATGCCTGATTCAAGAGTGGCTGCTTGCTTCCATGTTCTGGGTAAGAACTGCAGCCCAGGTGACCCCTGGGCAGGTGGCACTTTTCCTCTCCCTGCTTTATGCTTCTTCCTATTGCTGCACTTGCTGGTGTGAGAGCTTTGCGTTGAAGAAAGAGGTGGTACGACTCAAAGTGATCTTCTCTGCTCTTGCAGGATCTTTAGTACCTTCCATGGCAGCAGGGCCATGCCCTGTGCTGCTCTGGGGCACTGGGCTGCAGTCCGGACCCCAGCCTGCCACCGGAGTTCCACTGCCACTGATGAGTGACGATGGAGTCACTGGTTCATTGGTTTCACAGAGGCTGCTGTAAGTAAATGGGGGAGCGAATGAAACCTGAACTTCCTCTTAGAAAGATGTTTCAGACCTCCCTGTCTCTCCCCTAAAATTTTGATGCCATCTAGTCAGAATGAAATGAATGGTGCCATAAAGCTTGGGCTTAGCTGAAAGATGGAAATAATCTGTGTGCGTGCGTGTGCCTGAATTGCCTCTCAAAACGCTGCACAGCCACTTTTCACATGTGCAATTTTCATTCTATTGATTTTATTTTTTTTTACATACGGTTACGTAATTGCAAACTGTACCCATTTACACCTTCCAGAAGGCAGTAACTTCGGGATTTAATGCGGGATTATTTTTAGTATGTATTCAAGTTTATTCATGCTGAAAGGTAGTAGTTATCTTTTGTAATTTTAGAGTCGTTCTTTGAATAAAAACATGAGTATAGCTCCACGTTAACTGCCATGTGACACTTGGCAGCGGGCTGAAACCTCTCCCAGGATGACAAAATCTCTGATTTTTTTGCTTTGCAACACCCCAGCCGTACACACGATAGCAGTGTGTGTGCTGGGACCTGTGCCTATCAGTGCACAGAACACGAGCCATCTCGTGAGTGCTGCGAGGATTTACCATGAACAGTGGAAGCACCTCTAGGCTAGAAGGAGCTGCAATTTTCAGTGTTGGTTTTTTGTGTGTGAAGGAACAGCTTATTGAAATTCAGCTATGCTTTCTGAGTTCAAATTCCTTATTAAGCTGTCACCAGAGGGGTTATTAGATAAAAATCTGTGGGTCCTCAGCTGAGTGTTCTCCCCAGAGCAGAGTAAATACCTCTGGTCGCCAAAGAGCTGAACCTTTTTTTTCAGTTCACAGACAACTGTGCAGAGGTTGCAAGTTTCTCATGTTTCGGGGTCACTGTTCAGATAAGTCTCATGTTATTGTTTCTGTTTTCTAATGGAATAATTAAAAACAAGGAGACTGCAGAAAGAGTGCTTAATTTTGTGGGAAGGAGCTCAGTTGTTTGTCCATGAAGGCACGCAGGGATTTGGCTGGGAAGGACTAACACACAGGCACCAGCCGAAGGTCAGCAGAAATGTATTTTGCAAAATTTCCTTTGTTCCAAGTTTGATTTCCAAGAACTTGAATATCGCCCTCTTATTTGGAGATAACTGTGGGTCTGACACCAGAAGAAGCTGTGCTGTAAAAATAAGTGAGTCATGATGATAATGAGGCTATCGTTATGCAATAACAAGCTACCCTCGTTTCCTTTGCAGGCAGTGCACAACTGTACAGATAATCTGGGTTGCTCCTATCTCAGGGTCTGTGCTCATATCTGTGTGCAATACCATCTTCCAGAAGTGTTTTGCCAGAATGCAAAATGACCCTCACTGTCTCCATCACAAACAAATGTATCATAAGAGGATTTCTACTACCAAGTTCATTGACAGCACTGTTCGAAGAGGTGTTTTATGGCATATTTCTTCTCCTAATGTGTATTTCTCTTCAAGACATTTTGGAAGTGTTTTCCAGCTTAGGAGTCCTAATGAAATGTGTCTGCTCATGTTTCCTCAATAATAAACTCCTCTAACATCCAAGCAATATTTGGCAGCTGGAACTGCATCACTGCTGTGGAGCAGTGGAAGGCAGAGCTGGAGCAGTTCCTCCTGATATACCCAAGTCACAGGAACAGGAAAGTGACACGGTTTGTATTTGACTTTCCGCTGCAGCAGCTGAGAGGTGCAGTAGACCCATTTCTGTGGGCATGTGATGTTTTCTTTGGCTGACAGCCCTTGTGTGGTGGCAGGGAGGATATTGGACCCCACCTGTACCCAGCTCCATCCCTATGGTGCATTCCTCCTGCCCAGCCCAATGCTCGCATTGAGGTCTCTGCTGCTCTAACTTCATGAAGGTGATGGGCTGAGCAGTTTCCTAATGTGCAAATGTCAGAACCTGTGAAGAGTTACACTTCTGCAGGCATTTCCCTTGAGAAATCAGTTCCTTGGTCCATTTACCTGGAGATAATCTGTGCTTTTGCTTACTACCCTCAGCTCTTACACCCTAGAAATATGTGAAGGTGGTTGCTGTCTCCAGGCCCACAGAACTCTCCCCAGGTTGTTAAATCTCTATCACTTTCCTTCTCTGTAAGCGAGAGATCCGCAGTGGTGGCTGCCAGCAATTTAGCAAGGCAAGCACGTCACCATCTTGCTAATCTGTTCGTTGAGCTAGTAATTGATCAACCGAGGGCAACTCCTTGCTTCACTTTCTACCTCCATCCTTCCTTCTTCTCAAAGACAGCGTCTCAAGTTCTGCACCACTAATCACAGAAATCGCTGTGCTCTCATTGCTGGTCTCTGAATTCTGTTTTTATGCATTTGTGAAACTGAGTTTTGAGAGGAATTACCTAAATCTGGAACAACCTTACTATGAGTCAGACCCATTGACTCCCTGATGCTCGATTCTTTTGTTCAGCTTCTTTTCAAATGTAAGGTGGGAAGTGACGTGGTGAGAGAACTCCAAAAGTTAAGTATCAGAGCTTCCCCATCTAGGTGCATGTTTTTGTCCTGGGTGGCACAAAGCATTGGCAAAGTCAGCAAGACTTACGCAAGAAAAGGGTAGAGTCGTACTCAGTGACATGGTTTAGTGGGCATGGTGATGATGTTTTATGGTCAGACTTAATGATCTTAGTGGTCTTTTCCAAACCTTATGGTTCTGTGGTCTGCTGGCAGCAGGTGGGTGGCAGCTCTTGGACTTCAGTGAGGTGTAGTAAGTGTTGTTTTGTGTTTGAGATTCAAGAAAGGGAGAGAAAACCCAACTCGTGCTTTTGCAGCAAAGATAAAGGGAAGCTCCTGGCAGTGATGCCCGAACGTTTCTAAGTTGCCTCTTATTCTGTCGTTTAAGTTTCATAAGAATTAAATTGGTGTAATTTTTTTTGTGAGTTAACATATGGTGGGTATGTGTGTGTTAAAGTTCTTTGCCCGTTTTTGGTCCATTTACAACTCATGAGCAAATGATTTAACTGCAGGGAAGTATTTATTCTAAGTGCANACTGCATCACTGCTGTGGAGCAGTGGAAGGCAGAGCTGGAGCAGTTCCTCCTGATATACCCAAGTCACAGGAACAGGAAAGTGACACGGTTTGTATTTGACTTTCCGCTGCAGCAGCTGAGAGGTGCAGTAGACCCATTTCTGTGGGCACGTGATGTTTTCTTTGGCTGACAGCCCTTGTGTGGTGGCAGGGAGGATATTGGACCCCACCTGTACCCAGCTCCATCCCTATGGTGCATTCCTCCTGCCCAGCCCAATGCTCGCATTGAGGTCTCTGCTGCTCTAACTTCATGAAGGTGATGGGCTGAGCAGTTTCCTAATGTGCAAATGTCAGAACCTGTGAAGAGTTACACTTCTGCAGGCATTTCCCTTGAGAAATCAGTTCCTTGGTCCATTTACCTGGAGATAATCTGTGCTTTTGCTTACTACCCTCAGCTCTTACACCCTAGAAATATGTGAAGGTGGTTGCTGTCTCCAGGCCCACAGAACTCTCCCCAGGTTGTTAAATCTCTATCACTTTCCTTCTCTGTAAGCGAGAGATCCGCAGTGGTGGCTGCCAGCAATTTAGCAAGGCAAGCACGTCACCATCTTGCTAATCTGTTCGTTGAGCTAGTAATTGATCAACCGAGGGCAACTCCTTGCTTCACTTTCTACCTCCATCCTTCCTTCTTCTCAAAGACAGCGTCTCAAGTTCTGCACCACTAATCACAGAAATCGCTGTGCTCTCATTGCTGGTCTCTGAATTCTGTTTTTATGCATTTGTGAAACTGAGTTTTGAGAGGAATTACCTAAATCTGGAAAAACCTTACTATGAGTCAGACCCATTGACTCCCTGATGCTCGATTCTTTTGTTCAGCTTCTTTTAAAATGTAAGGTGGGAAGTGACGTGGTGAGAGAACTCCAAAAGTTAAGTATCAGAGCTTCCCCATCTAGGTGCATGTTTTTGTCCTGGGTGGCACAAAGCATTGGCAAAGTCAGCAAGACTTACGCAAGAAAAGGGTAGAGTCGTACTCAGTGACATGGTTTAGTGGGCATGGTGATGATGTTTTATGGTCAGACTTAATGATCTTAGTGGTCTTTTCCAAACCTTATGGTTCTGTGGTCTGCTGGCAGCAGGTGGGTGGCAGCTCTTGGACTTCAGTGAGGTGTAGTAAGTGTTGTTTTGTGTTTGAGATTCAAGAAAGGGAGAGAAAACCCAACTCGTGCTTTTGCAGCAAAGATAAAGGGAAGCTCCTGGCAGTGATGCCCGAACGTTTCTAAGTTGCCTCTTATTCTGTCTTTTAAGTTTCATAAGAATTAAATTGGTGTAATTTTTTTTGTGAGTTAACATATGGTGGGTATGTGTGTGTTAAAGTTCTTTGCCCGTTTTTGGTCCATTTACAACTCATGAGCAAATGATTTAACTGCAGGGAAGTATTTATTCTAAGTGCATGCTGCAGTCTTATTTCAGGCTCTGCAGCAGCCCTGGAGAGCTCATCTGAGGCTGGTGTGGTATGGTGGTCTAGCTTATCTTAGTGGTCTTTTCCATCCTCAGTGATTCTTTGAGTCTGTGCTGGGCCATGTTGGGCTGTTGCTCAGATCCAACTTCAGCTACGTTGCCTCCTACTTCCCCGCCTGGGGTCTGATTTATTGGCCAAAACTTTTCATCCAAAAGTCAAGGTGGAAAGTGATTATATGTCAGACTTCATGGCAACATCTGTGGGAGTAAACTGGTGGCCAAATGGTATCTTTGGTCTTGTCTTGTTCATGAGTGGGGCTGGCCATGGGGTGACTGTGGCTGTTGGGGTGGGGGTGTCATCCAACCCCATGCAGCTCCTTCTGCTTCCCATGTGAGATGCAGAGCAGTTCTTATGGAAAAGACCTGAAAGTAGCAAAGCTGTCCTTGTTTAATCCATTCCAGGTGGTGATTTTTCATTCCTCTCTAAAGGACGCAACCACCTCAGAAGCTTTAACAAGAATAGTGCTGATCACAGTACTCTCATGTCCCTTTGGTAAACTAAGAAAAAGGGGGAATGAAAGCAGCTCTTGGTTTTCCTGTATCTCTGTAGCTGGATTTATTTGGATAATCCATCAAGATGTATCTCTCTAACAGCATCATTTAAGCTGAAATAGGAGAGTCGTCATTAGTCTTGAAAATTCGTAAGATAAACAGTTCTTGACATTTAATTTTTAGTGACCAATGAAGAAATAAATTACTGAGCAATAATCACGCAGAAAGTATTTAAGCAAAGGAGAAACAGTAATCTATGCATGGGATCCTGATTCTATACCAGGATCATGTATTTTACATTTTCTGTTTATTTTTGTACTTTGTAAGACAGAGTGTGGAGTTTATGTTGTTTCCTTAGGGAATAATTTAAGCATAGCTAAAGATGGAGCATCTGTTGAATGCCTCTTTGGTCGGTAAACATTATAAGATATTTTTATTAAACGTGTCCCAACCCTTTCCCTTTACACCCTTGCTGCTGAGAACGGTAGGTTTGTGAGTTATTATCAGCACAACTCACCAGGGTTGGCTGTGGAGGAGGAAATGGATGCAAGTAATATTCAAGTGAACACAGAGTTTAGGCCATGTGAGGAGTTTTGCCTGTCTTTGCCTGTTTCCATGTCCTTTGCTTCTGTTTATTTGTCCACTGTTCTGAGTGAGTCTGAAGTGATGAGGTCCAGGGGTTGTCTGGGGTTCTTGCTACTGCTACCATGCAAATAATAGATCCAGTGAAGGAAAACATGGTTGAAAGATTGCTCTCATTTACAGCTGAACTATTTTTATTATTTCTAGTGATGCACATGTAGCCCTCAAGTTTGGGTACCAATTAATTAATTACACTCTTCATTTTGTCTGATGGGCATCATCAATGGAGATGAGGCTGGGAGTGAGCATCCCTTGCTGAAAACCAAATATGGAACAGCATATGCTAGAGATGGTACTGAGAGATTGGACTTGATTAACTCTTTTGCATTGTGAGCTCTATACATTTGGGAAGTGGATGGGGCAGGCTGAAAAAGAGAGGTGGCAGATGGGATGAAGGGAGGGTGATTAATAGAAATATAGGCAAACAGCCTTGTATTAGCTTCTGCTGCTTGTTTTCCAAAGTGCAGACTGAAGATGGAAATAGAGGGAGGTGGCACAGATGGGAAGAGGGCTGAGAAGCGTGTGAGCACCGAACTGAGGCAAGGGATAGGCACGGGGAATGTGAAAGTGATCAAACCTTGCAGGTGGGTCAGGGGCAGAGGCACCAGTTTCTGGGTGCAGGTCAGAGCCAAAGCTGCCTTTTTCATGGTTTGGTCTGGAAAGAGGGTCTGAAGTGGAGCTTGAGTAGTTTCTAAGGAGATCCAAGGAGAAGTTGACGGTGATAGGATATGGAAAGCTTCTTTTTCTCATTTATTAATTAGTGGAGGAAGCAGAAGGGACGTTGTGAAGGTCAACTCTGGTTAGGGGCCAGTGCTAGCATTTAGAAGCACTTACTGACCCCACAGTGCTGGGGAGTGAAACAGAAA
Organism: Odontophorus gujanensis; assembly: GCA_013399175.1. NCBI lineage: Eukaryota > Metazoa > Chordata > Aves > Galliformes > Odontophoridae > Odontophorus > Odontophorus gujanensis. The sequence continues at coordinate 772,609 of VXAB01010559.1, read as the reverse complement.
GGGAAATAATAATAAAAAATGGATAAACAGGAGCACAGGCTGTAAGTGTGCCCCGTGAAAGTGGAGCTACAGATAAATGTTAGCTAGGCACTCAGACAGGTGTAATGGTAGCGGCAAACTTTTAGAACAGTAAGACACCTTGAGCACAAGATTATTAAATAAGAGCTTACAACGCAGGGATAGTGTGCTCCAAATGACATCATTTACCTCTCCACTTGTTATCATTCATTATGCCATGTTATGCTGCAGATCCTATTATATGCTACTTAACTGCAAATCTGGCCCATGCTGTGTGTCAGGCACAGCACAAGGACAAGAGAAACACATACCCCAAACCCAACAGAAAAACCAAACCACCACTTGTTCTCAGAGATTTTGTGATGGAAAGAGTGTTCCTATGAAAAACTGCATTGTTAGTTCTGTGTTGGAAGGTAGTGACAGCATGTTTCTCTAGGTTCACAGTTTTGTAATTTGGCCAATGAAATTACACATAAAAAGTGGAAATGACTGTTGGATGAGTAGGCTGCAAATAAAACCTAAGGAGATGAGATAAATGGAGTGGCTTTAATTTTTCAAGGGCAGAACGTTAATGTTAGTGGTACAGAAAGTCTGGAGGAGATTACATTTGATCTTAGATTTCAGTAAGCACCAAATCTTACCCATTCTAACCCAAAGAGGCAGATACCACGTGGCCTGGTAGTTTGCATGACTTTCATTTGAAACTCAGTGAGATTTGGCAACCACTTTTGCTTTGTCTCGATGGACTCTTCCAGTGTGGAACCCAAAAATTCAGCATGTGAGAAATCTCAGAAAAGAGAAGGACTCTGCAAAGGCCTTGTGGCTGTCCAGAGCTTCTTGAAGGAGAATTCAAACTCTAGACTCTGCCATTCATATGCAAAAATATGCGTCAGAGTCATCAATTTCCTCAATTCACTCTGGGTTAATTGGTTTTATTCTGGAGAATGGGCCTTATTCAATAGAACCTGTCACCTTATTTTGTTTCCATGAAGTCCTTGCTGGATGGAGAGGTTTCCTCCTTTGTTCCATTACATTTAACAACAGGAGAGAATTTTCCTCTCTCAACGTGCAGATTAACCATTAGAGTTAGTAAAAATAATATATTGTCCAACAGGGTTAAGTCTTTCCACTCAAGATGGATTGACTTTTCCCTGCCAATTGAAATTCATGAAAATTAATAAAATATGTTTTATGCTGATAAAGCTTCCTAAAGCATTTCCTCTAAAACTGTTTTAAAGAAAGTGGCACTTACCTAAGTCCTTTGGAGTACTTCATGTGCCATGGCTTTTCCTATAAATATTCTCCAGTTCATTATTTTCACTGAACTTCAAAGGTGGGTAGGTGTTGATTATTTTTACCAGTTAAAAGAGAAAAGTCTTGGGTACCTGCATACCCTTTGAACAAGCTCATGAAACGATCTGCAGCTTTCACATCAGCCTTTATTTCCTGAGGTTTCTGCTTCCTCTTCATTAGTCTTCATTTTTTATGGCTTTTATTTTAACCTGCCTGTAAAAAAAAACTTGACTGACAGAAACCCCTATCCTCCAGGCTCAGAAGGCTTTTTCACTGCATAGAACTTTAACAAACACCATGTTTGCGGCTGAGACAGCCCTGGGTGGATGAGTGAGGGCTGAGCAAATGCATCTTGCTCCTTGGGACAGCCCAAATGCGATGGCTCTCTCTGCACAATAGAGTGTCTTCTTGCACAGATTGCCCACGTTGTCCTCGTTTATCATCGTTCTGATTCTTCTCTCCAGGTACCTTGTGGTGACAAAGGTCTCATGTTCTGTTCAGTATATAAAATCCTCTTTCTGTGGCACTAAACGCCTCAGCATGGTACATCATCTTGCTCTGGTTGCAAGTCAGGAGATCCTGGATGTGGCCTCCGGCTAGTCCTGAAATTTCAGTTACCCTTATTTCTGAACATCACAAATGAGTTTACTAACTGGGGAAAAACAAAGTGTATTGCCATGGGGAATGCTTGAAGAGACCAGAGAAGGGACATCCTCTATGACAAATGACACTTAGCAATGCTGAGAGCTACAAGAATGTTCATTAGCAGCAGAGGTTTCTTGCTGCTGGTGTTGCAGAAGTCCGGAATGTAGAAGGACTGGAAAAGCTCAAACTGCATTTTCAGCTTCGTAAGGGAAAAAAAGAAAAAAAACAAACACAAAAACTTGTGATTCATTACTTAAAATAAAACAGTGGGTAGGAAGTGAGGGAGGGTGACTCTCCTACCTTTAATTGGAAACACGTCCAAAGACCCATCTGGCATGGCTGTAGGAGTGGGCAGAGCCAATGCTGCTGAGCTGCACTTTGGCTCCTCTCCATCATCACCTGGATGTCGCTGGGCTGCAGCCAGTTTGGGAACTGGGTTAGGCTGAAGTGGAAGCAATCAATTTCAGTGGGCACCAAGCGGGCTTTCATACTCACAGCTCTGAGAATTCGCATCCTGTGTGGTTTGCACTAATCTCTCAGTGGATAAATGCCCTGGGGAATCTGACTGTGATTAACTGAGGCAGGCAGCTCCGGATTTTTTGGGCTGTCTGGGGCTGCATCGCTCGCAGGCATGGTGTGCTCACTCAGCACGGCTGCAGGTGGATGAGATGGGCTCCAGGTGGTGGTGACATTGCGTGGTCTGGAATGAAACCTTGCTGGGGGAGACTGGAATGGCAGCGTTTGCTCATGATGGATGGTCCCTAATTTATTTCCACTGGAAAAGGTTGTGGAGACAAGGTTACCCTATAAATTACGTTTAGAGTGTAATTTTGTTAAATATCCTTCTCCTGCAGGAATAAATAATGTGTTATCTTCTTTCATTATAACAAGGAGTCAGTAACACATCCTCAGGTCCAACGCTGTCATTTATTATATGTAATAAGTCTGTGTTTCTGCATTTTGTTTGTGTGTTTACCAGGAGAAGAAGATCTCACCAAGTGATGCCCAATCCAGCTACAATCCTGACAGAGCTGAGCACCCTTTCAGAAGCACAGATTTCAGCCTGATGGTTGCCAGCTCCAAAATGTCCCCTGGTAATGTGCTGCAGGAAAGGCAGGGGCCAATGCAGACCAGGATGGATTTGGGATTTGTTTCAAGGGATTCATTTGTAACAGATACTTGACACTTCATGCCATCATTTCAATTGTAAAAACAACCTGTTGTGACAAACCTGCGGACGTTTTCCAGTAATTATTCCACTGCAGCCCCCTGTGCTCCTTCTGTAGGCATGCTACACAGATGTAACTTCTGAATACCCAACAGAATAATTCCTGTTATTGTATGGCAGTGTGAATTCAGCAATGAGCCTGTCCCAGCCCATCCGGCACTCAGCCAACAGGATGAGTGATGTCTCCAATCCAGGCTTCACCTCTTAAAGAAGGGGAAATGTCAACCTTCAATCAAGGAGTGAGGGTGTTTGTCGTTTAAAAGAAGCTTAGGGAGGAGGAAAGAGCTTTCTGTTTAAGTCTGCCTTCAACAATTCAGTCGGCTGGGGAGCAGTTTCCCACCTTAGAGCAGGTTTGCTGGAGTGAGGTCGCTGCAGCATCACCTGCTTTATGTGTGGGTGTGCTGCAAACACCGTCTGGAAGAGGGGCTTGGAGGGCATCATCCAGAGAGAGGTGTTTTGCCCGGGGCGATGCAGTGCAGGTTTGGCAGCAGATCTCAGCAGCCCAGCTTGTTTTGGCTGAGCACATCCCGGTGTGAGACAGAACCCGGTGCTCACTTCAGGCCCCCACAGCATGAAAGCTGGGTGAGTCTGCTGTCTGTGGGGATGTCTGCCCTGTGGGGTGTTGGCATCTGCAGCACAGGAAGGCTCACAGTACAGCAAGTCGGTCTGCTTTCAAGAGCTCGGGGCCGTGTCTCCTCTGGGAGCAGGCACAGCCAGTGATACCCTCAGAGACAGCAGTACTGAAGATGTGTGTGGATGTCTCCTGATAACAGCAGGAACTTGCATTAGCAGCCCCCCAGCTCCAGTCCTGGAAGCTATAAGGGCATAAAGGCACAGGTAATGTAACGTGATGCATTCTACGTGGGGAGGCAAATAGGCATCCCAACTACCCACCAATTGTTAGATCATATCAGTGTGTTTGTCTAGCCAGGAGGGAAATGTTTTGTGTTTATATTTACGGAAATTAAACCGGATTCTCAGTGTGAGAGCTGACATCCAGCTTTAGCCAAAAAAATCCCCTCCTGGATCATTTAAAAACCATTGTAGGGAAACCAAGGTACTGCTGGCATTAAGAAATGATGCAAAGAAGAAATGAGTGGATAGCCCTGCTCAGGAGAGTCAGAGAAGCTTTAGGTTGGGTTCTAATTGTTTTTTATTCATTAAGGATATCTGAGGCCCTGCTACAGCCCAGCAATAGGGAAGGACTTCAAGCCACTCTGTGACTCTGTGTTGGTTCTGTGACTACCGTGAGCCCATTGATGTGCCTGCTTTTGTAGCTGGGGGACAAACTTCTGGCATCTCTCCACTTGTCTAATGGGAAAACTGATAGGATGGGTGGGAAACTACCTTAACTGCAAAGTTTTTTTTGGTTTAAAAATGAATTCCTGCCTCTCTGGAGTGGTGCTGCAGGTGAGAGAGACTTGCTGAGGAACAAAGCGCAGTGGTTCTGGTTCAGCAGGTCATTTGTTGCCAAGTCAGAAGCCTGGAAATCATAGATTGCAGAAGCACACTGCCTTAACCTTAACCACAGATGTGCTGCCTTGGTTGCGGGTGCTGTTTAAGCCCAGAGCCAAGTCTGTTGTAAGTGGCTCTTTTTCTCTGCTGGAATTAGTGAACAAATCCTGCAGCATCGTTGACTGAGCAAATCAGCAGTCAGTTAAGTGCATCCTGTCAGCAGAAGGTAATTTTAATGCTAGGCCAGTGGTCTCTCTAATTAAAAGAAGCATTTATTATTTGTTTTTGGGATTGTTTCCAAGAAGGAAAACAGAATTCAGGAAGGCTTTCAGAGCAGATTGCCTTCTGTGGCCTGGTCTGTGCTTGAGGCCGATATGAGGAGGGGGAGAGAGCAGAATGAAGGATGAGGAGGAGCAGAAAGCGTTGAAAATCTCCGATTAGTCTCTTCACTGGAAGGGAAACAAATCAATGTCAGGAATTAGAGAAAGAACAGACAAGGAGAGAACAGAAAGAGGAGCAGAACAAAAGCGACAAAGACAGATAAGACATGGCAGACTGGGAGGGGGGATGGTGGAAGACAGCTGAGTGATGGGTAGGGTGCCAATAGAAACGTGAAGATGCCATCTTGGCCTGTGCAGCCTGGTCTAGGGAGCTGCTTTGGCAGGGGGTTGGATTCGATGATCTCTAGAGGTCCCTTCCTACCCCTACAGTTCTGTGATTCTGTGTTCACAACTGAGTAGCATCTCCTCCCTGGTTCCTTGCTGGTCAGTGCTGGGAGTTACCCAGTTGAGGGCCAGGCCTGGCTGACAAAGCAGCTCCTTGTACTATTTCTGTAGAGAGATTTTCTTATATCTTGATGCTACACCCATAGAAACTAAGGAAAATCTATCCTACAGACCACTTCAAGCACTGATTTCATCAGTTTGGACGTGACATTGTGGAGTGCATTGCCCACTGCCACCAAGACAAGGCCATGTTCAGGCAGCACGAGGTCTGTAAGCAGACGGGGAGAGCCTGAGCCATGTGGCCCATGTGCTGTTCTGTAAATGCTTAGGTAAATTTCTCATGATCATTCCACTCCTGGGGAGTTTCCTGTCTTTGACACTGAAGTGAATGGCCAAGAGTGGTAGAGAGTGGCCACAACGTACTCAAACAGCACACAACATTGCTTGCATACTGCAGAGTACTGACTGTTCTTGTATTAGAGCATTTGATTGGATGTCATGTTGATGGGCTTAATGTTTTCCTCCCTCCTGTAACTGTTTTGTATTGAAGGGAAATCAAAATCCACCTTTGAAATTACTCTGGGCGCTGCCTGTTGTAATGGTGCTGTGTATGGGATGATGCACAGCACTTCTGTGGCTCTCTGCTCCCATGCAGCAGTCAGCACCATGCGAGATGGGGCCCTGTGGTGGCATCAGTTACCGAGGAAACTGCCTCTATAGAAGTGGAACACGTTTCTATTAGCAACAGGAGCTCTGGCATGTGAGCATTTAAACACTTCATTTCTGAACTGCGTTTGTTTGTGGGCTTTTGGGTGTCTGGGGGCTGCACAGTGTGAGGTGAGAAAGGAGTGCAAGTGGGCAGGTGATGGAGCAGGAGGGGAGAGCATGATTCCCACGTGCACCTGCTCCAGGTAGCAAAGGTGTGAGGTAATGCAGAAAAGCTCTTTGGGGCAGTTCTCCTTCAGAATGAACAGGATGCTGCCAGCACGTCCCTGCAGCTGTTCCTGGTAGGTACACAGAGGTGGAAATGATCACCTGATGATGAGAGCAGTGCATGAAGAGCATTTCCTACACCTTCCACCAGCTGAAGCACCGAGTGCACAGGTGAGTTCAATGTTACTGATCTGAGGAAGGCAGGGCACTGCATGGCACCCCAAATGGGGAAGCACTAATCCCATTAGGAGGGATTGGGTGCATGAAGTGTGGTGTTGCAAGGCGAGCGCGTGGCAGTGAGGAGCAGCTCTCTGCTTTCATCCACTGTGAGCAATGATGGAAGGCATAGCTCTCACCTGAGAACGGTCACAAAGCGATTTGGGAAGGTTTTTCTCTATTTACCCAGAGGAATTTTGCTGTGTGTCTCAAGGAGGCTTTTAAATTTCCTTCAGAAAATAGTCTGCAATCACACAGGGAAATGGTGTGTGAATGGCTGGGGCAGTAATCACCCGTGAAACGAACATCCAAAGTGAGATACAGACTATTGGAACATATTTAATGTGAACATTTGAGTTCTGCTGCCAGAAAGGCTGCACCTACAAGCAGGTGTGCTCTCATTGAAGAAAAACAAGCCCGTGTAGCTCCGAGGGTACAGGTGGTGAAATTAAATAGAGGTTCATCTCAGGTTGTTTGGTAGCTCACAGCAAGTCATGAAAGCGGAGCCAAACTCATGGCAGATCGGGTAGGGAGATTAACATTGATATCTGAAGCTATCATTCTCCCACACTGTATTTATGTTGGGCACTTTTGGACGCTTCTGGTACGTCCTTCCCAGCTGGCATGGCTTGGTCACTACCAGGCTCACCTAATTGTATTTGTTTTTTCACAGGATCATGGAATTGTGTTGGAAGGAGACCTTAAAGACCTTAAAGTCTTGTCCAACCCCTCTTCAGTGAGCAGAGATGCCCACAGCTCGAGCTTGTGGTTTTGCATTTCATTCGGTATTTCTCATGGTTTTATACGTCATTTTGTTTCCCTGAGAGTGGCAGAGGTTGAACCTATTTGTTTATTGCCATGGTTGCAACATGTGGCATTGAAACAGCAAAGCAGTGCCCTTTGTGTGTTATTGGGTTGGCCATAATGACACAGAGGGTGAGGAATGCATCTGAGCCCTTCTGCTTGTGGGTGATGGAAACATCTACAGGGCAAAGCCAGGGAGAGTGTGATTACACCACTGTATCTATCACAAATTGCCTTCATTCTCTGCAGTGAGAAGATGCTGGTGCTGCTGAGACCCACCTGCCTGCAAATCTGCTTCTCCCGAGCCACCTAATGTTGATGAATTACTATAAATGCGCTTATAATTACTTGCCTAATTGCAAGTGCCTTCACAAATGATTTTGCTAGCACTTAATGGAAATAAACTAAAACATCTGAAACTGTAGTAATGGAAATATACAGCAACGTGATAGCATGATAATCACAAAACCAAAGCTGACTGGAATGAGGTCTGGAGATCCCAATCATAGGTGGGCAGTCAGGACACATGGTCTGGCTGCAGCACTATAGGGTGTGAATAGGGAAGAGGCACAGGGAGGAGGTGGAACACTGCAGAGAAAGGGAACAGTGCAGGGCACTAAGCAGTGGGGCCCTTTTGTAGAACCATGGAATACCCAAGTTGGAAGGGACCTATAAGGATCACTGAGTCCTGGCTCCACACAGAAGCATGGCACCATCAGAAAAAAAATACACAAGTGGGTGTTTTTTTCCACCTGATAGCTATTTTTCTATAACTATTTTGTTGTTGTTGATCTTATGGTGGCAGGTGCTCTGAATAAGGCCTCTGTTTTCTTTATCTTTTTTTCTTCTACTATGAAGTGGGAATTGCAGAGCAGTCATCTCTGAATGAAGACATTTCCATCCAACTTTTTGCCTTGCCTGGACTGCATTGAGTGAAGAGGAATTCTCTTTGGCTACCACTAGCATATGTGATTAGTTAATGTATGTAAGTAATAAAACTTCTTTTATTTTTTAAATATATTCTACTAAAA
>VXAB01010559.1:614118-764204 GCA_013399175.1 Odontophorus gujanensis | reverse complement strand
AAGAAAGAGAGCAGCAGAATGATGAAACTAGCAGGTTGGATGTGTGTGGTCTGGTACATGGGGGTCCTCAGAGAGGAGTAACGTGGAGAAGTCATAGAGCTATAGGACTCAGCATTGCTGGCGCAGAGCAGAGTGCCTTGCAGTAGCCCAGGCCCAGCAGGTGGGGCAGGAAAACTCTCCTCTGGGGCAGGAGGGGTGGAGGTGACGTTAGCCAGACTGTGGGGACGCTCTGTGGCCCCACTGAGAGAGCTTCTGTTTATAAATCAGCATCCACTTCCCAGGAAAATGGTTTTGATGTTGACTTCGGACATCCTCTCTCTGGGAACAGCCCAGACTCTGCCTTGCCCCAGAGACAATAGAAGGAAGACAAGCACAATGGGCGCATGTGCTAAACACTTTAATGAGCACTTCCACACCATTCTCCCCTGTTTCTCCACATCCCATGAGTCAATAAGCACCTCACGCAGCTTTCTAGATAGTGTGCAATAAACTGATATGGCTGTGGACTAGTCCAAGCACTTGCCCTCATTCACTGAATAAAAGAACGGAGACACGAGCTTGTTTTGTTCCATGCATGTTAGCTCCATATAACATTCCTAGCTGTTTCTTTGCCCCTGTAAACTTTCTACCACAAAATTATGCTTAAAATGTTTGAAGTGAAGTTATATGCGTTTGTGCAAAAGGCACTGTGACAAATTTTGCACAAGTATGCAGTGGTGTGCACAAGCAGAGTCTCGATTTAGTTGCACCTGCAGACAGAGCCCTGTATCTCTCTGCTTCATTTTGAATAGCAAATTAACAAATGTATGTAAATTGCTGGTGATTATACTGCAGTTGCCATTGTTCTCCATGTTTGTGGTGCTGCTCTGCGATGCATGGAGCATTTAGTCAGAAGTTCTGCAAGTTCTGTGTAAGAAATTTAGCAGTTAGAATTGTTACTTGGGATATTTCTATTGTCTGGAGACAGGGCTTTTAAATGGTGGCTGATGTTTTGCATTGTATATGGATATTTTTCATCTCCAGCTATCTCACAGATATTTAGATCAGATAGACTTAGTTATTCCCAAACCACTCAGACTTTCTCTTCCAATTCACTCTCCTTGGGAATAGTTCTTATGATTTATGTAAATTGCAGATTATCAGGCTTCAGAAGATTTATTTATTTTTAATGATATTTACATACATTGAGGAACCAGTCCTGGAGAAAGGGATGTGTATCTCAAAGCCCCACAAAGAGAAAAGGAGTGGAGAGGGTTTAAGTCCCATTCCTTCTGACATACATAATATACAAATGTGTTGCATTGGGGTAAAATTCTGCAAGTAGTTATGGTCAAGAAATGTATAGATGTTGTTCTCAGGGATGCAGTTTAGTGGGGAAATATTGGTGTTAGGTGAATGCTTGGAATACATGCTCTTGGAGGTCTTTTCCAACATTGGTGATTCTATCACTTTATGGTGTGAACTCACTAAGGCCAACTACTACAGCATAGTGGGCCTGGCTCTGAGGCACTGATCGTGCTGGCTCAGGAACAGCTCTATCACTTCCGTCCTTCTCCCAGCTGTCTTATTGTCACTTGATGGACTGAGAATTGGGCTAGACGATTTTACTGGTCTTTTCCAACCTGAATGATTCTATGATTGCGTTTTATTAACAGCTTTGCAATCACCTGAGCCTGTGGAAACCTAATATCTCGACATAAGTGTCCTGATTCCAAACCTCATGGTCTACATCTGTGCTAAGGAACGCCATCCCCACTGCCAGCTTTGGGCACCCAAGGCAAACCAAGATGGTGAGGCAGAAGCTATGGCAGCGTTGTTCTCATCCTGGTGAATGCTGTGATGAAGCTTGTACTCTTCTAAGCAACATCCTTCCTCTCATTTCTGGGTGGGAAAAAAAGTTTTAGGAGGTACTTCGTCCCACTGCCAAATCAGTCTTTTCTGAGTTGTTCTGAAGGCCAAAGTACTCCGTCAGGGCAGGAGTGTTCTCTGTTGCCCTTTATAGCTTTAATCATCATTTTCCCTGTTGTTTGTATGATAAACTTCAAACTGCAGCTCAGTTGGCAGCTCAGTATCTCTTTAAATCACTTCCAGTTTCTCCTCTGCCATTAATATATTATTTATGTTGTATTACATTTTGCAATAGTCTCCATGCCAACAGTTCATGCCAGAAGCAATGTATGACAGAATAATTTAAATCCTCAGCGATACGAGCACTTTCTCTTCAGGTAGTGTCATTCAGTCAGACTCAGTTTATCCTTTCTCTTGTAGTGTCACAGAGCCAAGGCTGGATGTGTTCCTCCTGGCACTGCCCAAAGGGGACAGTGGGAAGTGTCTGAGCAGTGCTGTCACCTGCCCCATGTCTGCATGGTGACAGCAGTAAATCTCCCACAGAGAATTCCTCCTGGGGAAGGACCATGGCAGCCGTTCAGCACTGCTTTCTGGTGCTCCTTGCCTTTCCAGAGGTGAATGAGGATGATTCCAAACCAACCAGCTGACACATTGTGAGCCCTTCATTCTTTGAGCATGTCCCAACAGGGACCATGGTGCCTGGGCTATTTGCTGGCTGGTCTTTGGTCCATGGAAGACCTCACAGCATGAAAGAAAGGCAGGAGCATCTTTCTTAATGGTGGTGTCCACAGCTGACCACAAATCCATGGAGAAAGGCAGTAGTTTTTGCTAGCACAGGTGACAGTTCTTTGCCTGGACACACAGAAACTCTTGCTTGTAGCATTGCACCAACCTAGCTAGCTACACCACTACTTCTCTCATTCCCATGTAGGTGTAATCTACGTAATGGCTTTATTGTTCCCTGTTAATGTGGTTTACTTTTACTGTAGCACTCTTCCTACTTCTGCAACTGTTAAACAAATCCTTCTGATGCTGGACCAGAGGAGAAACCCCTGAGACATAATACAAAGGTGAGTTTAGCTCCTTCTTAACTACACGGTCAGTACTGGCACAGGCTGCCTAGGGAAGTGGTGGAGTCCAATCCCTGGAGGTATTTGAGAACCATGGAGGTGTGACACTTGGGGACATGCTCAGTGGGCATGGTGGGAATGGGTTGGGGTTGCACTTGGCAATCTTAATGGTCTTTTCCAACCTTAGTGATGTTGTGATTCTATATACCCAAAACATATATGCATCATCAGGATGGAGGGTCATATTTGTAATTCCAAACCTTATCAGATGTTCAGAGAGGACTAAAGAATGCTTGGTATGCCACTCCACAGGTCTTCCAGGAGGGGACCACTTTGCTGAGCCTGCAAGACCTCCATCCTCCGCTCTCTGGGTTGATCACATCAGTAATGCCAACAAGAAACAAGTGGAAAACGTAATAGAAAAAAATAATTTAAAATATATATAAATTATTCAGGTTTATATAGGAGAAGAATCAGTAGGATAATGCAGTAAAAATGGAGTGTCAAAGGAGAGAGCAGCAGAAAATCAGGAGTGTGTTTCTCTGTATGACATAATGAGGTTGCAAGGGACCCCTATGGGATTCTTTTTGGGAATGTGAAGTCTGGACAAAATAATGTAGTAATGAGAATAATCTGATGCCACAGAGGAAACAAGTGGCACTGAAAATCCTTCAGACTCCTGTGGTCTGGCAGATTCAAATTTTCAACCACAACATTCTCAAAATCCCAAGTCTGTAAGACCAAGATGTGGTATTAATCACAAGATTGCCAAGGGCATAGATCCAGGAATCACAACTGCCTTCGTCAGCCCCTGTACCAGAGGGGATTCAAGAAAAATGAGTTTACTGGAGAGACTGTGGAGTTAGCACAAATCATCCCAGAGAGAAATTTGTCCATATACGGTACCTCTCTCTGTGCTAACATACAGGATGGAAAAGAGAGACCTAGGCAAAAAGTGCAGCTTGTATATGTGGCTGCACTGATCTTTCTGTGCCAATTAATGTCAACTAAGAACGTCTCTCTGGAGACCACACTGAGAGCACTATAAGTGAACTCCCCTTACTTGAGATCACAGAGACCTTTGCAGGCTCATGGTATCACCCTTAGTAATCTTCTTGTTTCTCATGTTAAAATCTACAGCAGGGAAGAAACTGATGTGTCTAGCTGACACTTACCATTTATGTTCAGGGAATATCCATCTGTTTCAGCAATCCAAATCTATTCTCTGTCTTGTTAGTATTTTTCAGTACTCTTCTGTGTGAAATGTAATGGGTGATGGCCTTGCTTATTTTTCCCAACTAGCATTTGCTTTGCAGATCAAGCTGCAAGAAGTCCTCTGACTTTCTGACATGGCAGGGCTATGAATGTTCTGCCGAAGTGTCATGAAGTCTCTGCTGTGAAATCTGACAATTTAAGAGGTTCCATCCCAGTCCTAGTAGTGATGGTTTTTGATCCCCTGTTAAATGCACTTTTGTTTTGGCTCTGACAGCTACTGGCAAAATAAGTGAAATCTACAATCCTCTGTGCATATGGGAGGGCATTAGATGATTCACTGGCTTGGAGCGTGCTAACAGGCATCCTTTGCACATCTTGTGTTGCTTTAATGGGTAGTCTGCAGCTGTGGGATTATTGCTGTATTTTGTAGTTTTGTTCCATCATTAGCTATTAAAGGAATAGAAGACCACAGATAGCTTTGTATTAAACTACCAGTTCTTGTTTTTATTGGCACCACCTGGGGATTAAAACAGATGCTGTCACGCTGCAAGGCTAGCCTCGAAAAAGGGGAGATATAATGATTATATGATCAAAGCACCCTCACTTCATTCAATTGTGCAGTAATTACTAATGGAAACATTCTAAACAAGCAACATTGCCTGTGACACACAGAGGAAGGCAAACTCAGTCCCCAAAGCCTTTAGTGAGTGGTTTAGGGATGGGAAACCTCCCATAGCTTTTTCTGAGGAGAAAACCTGGGTAAAAGCCACTGCAAATGATCCTGCAGTACCTTATGGGCCATGAAATACCCCGTAGTTAGAAAGTTGGTAATATTGTGAATACCACGTGTTCACAATGACTGGGTCCACATTTCAGTGACTGTTTGTGACCATTTCTGCTCATTCTGCACTGCTGTCAAGTGTATTCCTGCCTCCCCAGAGGCTGACTGGGACATCTTCTACATGAATGATGGAAGTCAAGTGATGTTTTCCAGCCACTTCAGGTGCTGAGCTTCTAGTGCAAGGTTTCTGAAGTTGCCCTTGAGGGCTTTTGGGCCCTGTCCTCTTTCTCCTTCTGCCATTGCCAGGTAAGTCTCGTGTGCATATTAATTGGCATCATCATGAAGTGTAATTCTGTTACCCAGCTGCAGCCTAGTGCAGGTCAGCATGTGTTCGTGGTGTGCAAACACTGGTTGTTGATGGGTGGATTTATGGTGAGATTTATGGTGCTTCTGTTTAAAGTTGGATGATAAGAGTATCCATGATAAAAGCATTGTGGTTAATGATAAATTTTATCTTCCTCCTTCAAAAAAACGTGAGAAGTGCTAAGATTAAGCTGAGGCTGGAGGCTAATGGGAGAAAGGCAAAGGCACGTTGAGGAGTTCCATCCCTGCAGCCCTCGTGTTTGCACGGAGCCCTTTTAATAACTGTGAATAAAGCACTGTTCTTCCAATTCACTTTCTAAAATAAACCATCCAGATGGCTGTAAGACAAAACCTAGTCGTCAAGCTGAGTGATGTGTATTTTGAGCACATTAACAATGGAACGTGCAGAATTGTGCTGAATTATGCAGAATACCACTCAAAAAGATACACATGCAGAAGCAGGAATATCACAAGCATCAGACTACCATAGTTCATGATGTCATTCTGGGCCTAACCAGAAGGAAAACGTTTTTTACAGTGAGGGAGGTGAGGCACTGGCACAGACTGCCCAGAGAAGTGGTAGTTGCCCTGTCCCTGGAGACAACTGGGGTCAGCCTGAATAACCTGAGCACCTGATGGGGCTGTGGGTGTCCCTGTTCATTGCAGGTGAGTTGGACCAGATGACCTTTAAGGGTCTCTTCCAATTCAAATTGTATGATATAGTGCTAAGTGAAGATTAATGTTATTTTTTTCTGTCTGAGGGGAGCTGAAGGGAACAAACAGATTTTCTTATAGTGAGTGAGAACACAGTTATTTGGCTAAGCCAATAATGGGTTTCTTCTCTATTGCTTGCCCCCAGGATGTCCAATTCAAACTTGGAAAAAAATCTAAGAAGACACATTGACAGAGGAAGGCAAAACCCAGACGTTCTGCTGAGGTTGCATATGTGAGTAACACCATCAAGAGACTTTCCAGCCCACTCTGCCCAAACCCACAAGACCATTGAGTACTCACAGTGAAGGAGCTGAGGAGTGCAGAAATGAGTGCCTGGTCACTTCATGGCTTCATGTGCTGAAGTACAGCACGAGCAATTGCTTTATTTATTTTTCTTTACCCAAATGCAGTTTTTATTTGCTGTGAAATCAAGTCCTTTTCCCTAGCAGGAAGCATGCGAGTGACTTTCTTGTGTAGGAAGACTGTAGTGGCACAGTGGAAAAATAAAACTATCAGAAGCTCTTGAGGAATAAATTCAAACCCTCATTAATTCCTGTTTGTTGCATCTCCAATCTGAATTTTAGTGAATGTGGGTGGTATTTTCAAAGTGATGGATTTGGTTGGCTTCAAGGGCTGACTTAGGTGGTACCAATATGGTTCTGAACCACAGTCCTTTGCCCAAGGAAGTTGCAGGCTGGGATTCATCCTGGATATGTGCCCAGAACTCGAGTTTGCTGGAGAGCATTGAGGCTTCAGAGAGTGCTTGAAATAGTGGGACCAATACTGAGCTGCTGATGGACTGGCTTTGATTTCTTGGATATTCACTTGTAGAGTTGTTGCGTGCTTCTGAAATGTTTTATTATTTGTATTATTACTGTTATCATAATTATTGTTCTCCTGATTATTATTATTACTTCCTTATCTGGGATAACTCAGCTTTTCTGCTGTAAAATTCCAATTAAAATCAAAGGAAGCTTTGAGAATGTCATCCCACTAATTCTGTGTCTGTCTTATCTCTCATCCAGCTCTCAGAGGAGTCTCTGATGGTGTATCTTGGAGACCTAAATGTCAGGAATGTGTTTAAACCAGGTTTGGAACAGGAGAGGTACACTTGACTCTGGAGCTTTTGCCTAACTCTTAATAGTGTCTGGGAGCATAAAATGCACCGTTTAAGCTGTCATAATGCAAAGATTTCTGAGTCATCACTGCAAGAAGAACAGCAAGAAATAATTTCTGGAAGTATAGTTTATTACTGAAGCGGAGTCTTTTGCTAAGGACAGGCTATGTGCCTAGGAAGAGTGAAATTCCATCATCTTGGAGTTCCTATTAGATTTTGGAAAGGGTGCAAGGGAGTGCGTTGCAGGGGAACAGGAGCTGGCTTGCTGCTGCCACTTACATTGCTATCCCAAATATTTTGGTTTTGAGTTGGAAGGGACCTTAAAGCTCACCCAGACCCAACCCCTGCCATGGCAGGCCCTCACTGCCCTCATAGTGAGCAATTTATTTCTACTTCTGGACCAGAATCTCCTTATCTAATATGCCTGTGTTATGTGCCTATTTAAGACATTTAATTTAATTTAAGGCATATTTAATTGGTGTTTTCCCTGTTTTGATGGTAGTGCTATTAAAATGTGACGGATGGCTCAAGAAAACCCTGCTTAATTATGTGAGATGATGGCAGGAATGTGATTTTGTTTTCAATTCTCAACGATTTCTTTTTGACTTAAGTAGGTGTGGGTTGGAGCAGCACCTAATCGTACTGTTATTGTGTTAAGTGTAAAACAGAATCTGTTTTTAAAGTGAGTGCAAATAGCTGAACCTCCCCTTCAGGTAAGCAGCAGGTGGTGGTTTAACCACAGCTGGTCCTAAAGACAACATGTAGATGAAGTGCAAATTTTGCTTACGGAGGTTTTTATCTTCGAGCGGGTGGGAATAAGTGCCAGACACTGAAAGATGCGGTCCCGTGGGAGCAAGAAAGAGGTTTTCTACAAAAATAAGCAAAGCACAGCGTCAGTTCCGCATTCCCTTGGTTTGATGGCACCGTTTAGAAAGCGAGAGGAAAGGAAAAGAGAGATTAAAAAAAGAAAATAAAAAAAAAAAAAGAAAGAAAGAAAGAAAGAAAGAAAGAAAGAAAAGAAAGAAAGCGACCTGCAGAGAGAGNGAAAGAAAGAAAAGAAAGAAAGCGACCTGCAGAGAGGCTCATTCTCTGCTCCTGGAGCTGTAGCTTCCCGATGGAGCTGGGGCGCTGAGCATCGCTTGGTGCTGAGCGCTGCCTGCCGGCCCCGCTGCGACATGCAGCGCCGGCACCGCTTCGTAGCACTCCGAGAAAGGGCAGAAAAAACGCTCCCGAAACTCCGCTCAGTGGTTGCCCTCCTCTCAGACCGCCTGGCTACTTGGGGGCATGGGGCTTGTGGAGTTATTGCAGGTTGTTGTTTTAACCCGTAGTGTGACGCTTCTTCAGGAGTGGTAATAGGCACACAGTGCATGGGTAAGCACCTTTAATGCACACAAAACTCCCTCAAGCTGTGTCTTTTTACTCTGCAGTGAATATTGCTTCTGAGGAGCTATTATTTGCTATTCATTTGCTGTTATTCTTTAATCTCAATAACGTTGCTTTTCTGCAGTCAGATACTGCCAGAAAACCACGAGTTGGATTGCTTCTCTTAGATGCCCTCAATGTCTGCCCCTCAAACAAGACCAGCAGCCCCTTTCTGGCTGAGGGCTTGCCTACTTGTCACCCAAAAAACTTCAGGTTTGATGATGCTGTGAGGTGTGACATGGAGATGGTGATACTCACGGACTTGGGGAGAAAAGGGACCAGAATGGAAGTTGCTGAGATGTGAGCTCATGTGGTTGTCAGTATGGATGTGAGGTTGGGAAGAAGAGAGTCCTTCTGGCCTGGAAGGCTGCAGGTATGATTGACAGTATTGTTTCTGCATGGAGGCACACAGCAAGCTTTGTTAGAGGATGAATGCACTTCTGTTTTGAAATCATCATGCAGATTTAATCCCTACCCCGTTTTTATATTTAAAAAGAAATCTTTTCTCAAAAATCAGTTTTTAAACTTACGCTATGAAGTCTGTGTGCTATCCTCGTTGATGTACTAGGGAGTGACATTCATCCTCAGGAAGATCTCAGCCTTCAACCTCTTGCTTCCTCAGTATGTGTGGACCAATTTCCCTGAGTGAGGACCAGTGGCTGCAGCAGGGAAATTCATCTCAGCACCAGATCCTTTGTCCCTCCTGCTGGGTAAGCCCTAATTAAATCCTTGCATCAATGTAATCAATCATTAATATGAGAATTACATATTAGTCTGCATTATAGTAAATATTGCTTAAATATTAACAAGCTTGTTATCTATTCAATAACCTTTTAAGCCCTTCCAAATCCTCTTTATCACGCTGCGTGTTTGTGTTAAATCTCTCTCAAGTGACCTTAAGTGAGAACGCTTTTAGTTGCTGCTGAAGGCACTGCAAGCTCACCATCCAGTTCAGTTCTTACAGCTGTTATCTCCCTTTCTGTTTGCAGTGGCTTAAATTAAGCTGTTCTGAAGACATCTCAATATTGATATGAAGCCTCCCTGTGACACTGTGATGGGCTGACCCCCGCAGGGTCCTGCTGAGTGGTGCTCAATCTCTCCTGTATTTAGTTAGGCCAGCTTCTTTCGCTTGCTGGAAGTGCCAGGGGCCCTGGGGCAGCTCCTTTCGTTCAGAATTTGCATCATTTGTCTACAGGGGTTGATAGCTTAAAGTTCAGCAGTTCACCTACTTTAAAGGCATGCTAATGCTTCCTGCTGCTGCCTCCTTTCTGTTAGCATCCACCGATGCAAGGAAAGAAACCATCTGAATGCTGGGGCAGCGTGGTGATGGCACACTGGGCTGCACACCCCAGGTCTGATCCTTTCTGGGACCCAGCTGCTCTGATATTTCCTCTCCAAAATCCCTGACTTCTCTCAGGGATCAGTTAGTAAGGTTCTTAACTTTTGTTTCTAGTAAACAGAGTTTGGAGAATGAACCATGCAATGAATTTAACATCATTTCTGCTCGTAGCACATGAATACATAGCACGCAGCTTCCTTGCTTGTATTCTTGGGACCAGATGAGAAAAGTGCTTTGGAGAAGTGGGATTTTGCTTGTCATGAATATTTATACAAGGAAACTCAGTGCCTGGACAGTTCATGGAATGTAAATGCGAAGGAGGGGAAGAAGCACATTTTTTTAAACTGTATTTTTCTCATTCCATCTTTCCTTTTGAACTTCTAGAAAACGTGATGCCCTTTCATAGCAAGTTCCTGCATGCAGGGCAGGGCTGTGCTGCTTGGCTCACCCCACCAGTCACAGGGCAACTGATGGCAGCTGATGGCCATGGCTGTGCCCTACGTCACTCTACAAAACTCCTCACACCGTGCTGCTATTTGTGCTGACCAGAACATGACCAGACTGTGATACTCTGCACCAGGAGAACACTTCCATCTACATCACAGGACATTAGGACACCTCTTATGGTATGTTGCATCTAAATATGCAAATTTTAAGCGTATCATTGCATTTTCATTGCTGTAGAGTTGTAATGAAACATATCTTTAAGACAGGGCTGTGGCAACAATGCTGTTTTACCAAGGTTGAAATGAGATTTGCACAGTGGCAGGTAGGGAAAAAATATCACTATTGTCATGAAAGATATTCCATCTTCTTAGGGGGAAAGCAGAATAGTTTAAATCAGAACCACTTTCTGATTTAAGAGAGGAAATGAGGCCAAAGAGATGACCAGTGAGTTGCCATTCTAGCAAACATTATTGCATGCAACGACCATCTCATGCAGGCACATGATGCTCTGTGATGGATGTTGTCATCTAAGTGGTTCATCATAACACTGCATTGCAAGAATGATCATGTAAAAGTAGCAGATTATCTGTGTTCGTTTTAGAAATGTGTCAGTAATGGAGCACCATTGATAAGGAGTCACATTTACAGGTTGCTTTTGGTCACAGATCTTCCAATTCCCTAAGTTCATTCCCTTGAGATAGATTTTAGTTTAGGTTTTACCTTTTCACTCTGTCAAACTTCACCAGTTTTACAGCAATACTGCTTCTTTGAACATTTTCACTGTTAACAGTGCAGAAAAGCAATAAAATGTTCAGGATATCCAAAAGATGAGGCAAGTATTTCACAAAATATTATGAGGTAATTTTATTCTTTTCCCGGTTTTAGGTAAAAATATGACAGTATACAAGATAATCTTATTAAAGGTAAAAATACAGTATTCTGCTTTTTCTCTAAACAGATCTACATACAGTACACTTTTTTTGTCTTTTTTTTTTTAACGTTTTTGTACAAATATAACTATGATTCTATTAGGCTACCTGTGTTCTCATCTGGCACTTAAGAACTGATCACGGGTCACCTTCTGCTTCTGCTTGTTTTTCTCAGCTGATACCTCAACACCACGGTCATCTTACAGGTGTACCTTGTAAACAAACAGTACAGTTCAGCGGTTCCCAAGTAGAGTAAGGTGTGCTTTAAATATTGAAATCACGTAGCTAAATGTAGAAACCCAAGCAATCCAAGTCTCTGGTTGCTTTGCATCGACTTGTTGCTCACCCTTTGTAAAAGTGCAGTCTGAGTGTTTGTATTACAGCCTTGGAAACGGTTTTAGTTCTTTCTGGTCCTCCAGAAGAGCCAAACACATAGCTCAAGACAATCATTTCTTCAATAATTCATCTTTTTATTTTTTCGTTTGTACTTGTTACCATGTCCTTGGTGGAAATGAAGCCTTTTCCTATGGATTCTAAGATTTGAAGCTACTGGGGTACGTTTCTCATGATTTACCTCATGCTATGGCTTGCTGTTTGAACTCTGGAATCCAAAAGCAGAGCAGCTGAGTTGCATTGCTCTCATTGATTAGTGCTGTTCCTTGTCCCGAACACATAAACACAGGATATGTTATATTCTGCTGTGGATTTTCACTGAATATTTCAGTACACTGTTGTTGAAGCTGGGATCATCTAAGGACAAAAGTGAGGCTCCGTGTGTACGAAGGGACCATATCCTTTAGTGGGTTGGCTAATACAGCTGGAAAAGGCAGAGAGGACTTTTTGTCTTGGAATCCTTTTATCAGGTTCCAGCAAACGGATGAAGGATGCTTCACCCAACAAGTCTGGTTCACGGTTCTCACTCTGACATCCAGTCTAAAAAAGTAGCTGACCTCCAACTGACACACTTGGCCTTGGTCATTTCAGCAGATGATTTCTCACATGCTTTTCATTAACCACAGTGCTGTTCAAAGTTACCTCCGTGGATGCCCATGTAAACATAAAAGGAGAGTACACACCCAAGGACAGGGGATTTTTGTTTTTAATTCTCAAGGAATATGCTTGGCATGTTTTTTTTCTTCAGCCTTCACCAACTTCAGTACAGAGTTAGTGCAAATGAGCACAGTTCACTGGAGACAGATGGGTGAAGACCTGTTGGTTTTTTTTTGCCTTTAACTAAAGGTGCCTTCCCTATGGTACATTTATTTCTGATGTTGAAGGGCATGTGTTCTCACCAGTAAGTTATTTTGTGTCATGAAAGATTTAACTGGTAATTCACCAAACACAGGAGTAATGCAAAGTTCTCATATGGACAAAGGCCAATTCATAAAAGATAAGTGCATGGTCCCCATTTTTTGCGCTGTTTTTATCCTCTTAAATGCTGGTTGAGACTGAATAATGTTTGAAGAAACAGTTGCTTTCCTCTGTGCTCACCATCAAATGTCCTTATTTAAGTTCTTCCCGAATTTGTCACTCAGCTGCTGTATGAGTCTTGCCAGCTCACCAGTAGCTTGGGACTTTTCCTCCAGGAGTTCATATCGAAGACTAGAAATATCTTGCTTTATCTCCTTAAGTTCTCCTAAGGGGAGGAATATGTTGTTAGCAATATCAAGGAAATCATACCTATGGTTTTAAGACAGGAGAGAGAGTTTATTTACACAAGCTTGGTCATGAGTGTGGCACTCTATATGATGCTACTGCTTTTATGCACTTAATATTTGGCTTATAGGAAATAATGCATACTTGCAGCAGTGGGACCATCAGCAGTAACAATTATGTGTGGAAAATTCATCTTTTTTCTCTAGTTTGTTCTCTCTCCATGTATAGACCTTCGCCTACATGGGACATTTGCAGAAGGATGGTAGGAAGAAGGTATTACAGTCTCTTTTTCCATCTACTTACAAATCCTACAAGACACCGTGGCAGTGCACATCATTCAATTTCAGGAACGCCCTTGGTTTGGGCACGGGCAGTACAGTCAAGAACTGCTTTACTTAGTCCCTAAGACAAATCTAAGTACAGGTAGTGCCCTGGGTTTTGCAAAGGAAGGATATGTAGAGCTGTGGGGCAGAGCAGGACCACATATAGACAGATCCTATGATACATGTTTTCAGCTAAGGAAAATGTCAGAGCATAAAGGTGGCTCTGAGTTACCATTGTTTGCCTTCATGCGACCCCGAGGCACACTTCTTCTCCACTGAGTGTTCTCTAAGCTCAATTCTTTATTTTACTCAAGATACCAATGGCAGTAACATAGCATGCTCTAATTTGTAGCAATAGTCCAAGTCCACTTGCCTTCATTGACTTCATCATTTTCTCGGTCCACCTGAGCCTTCAGCACATAGCGCTTAATCAGGCGTTTCATTATCTTCTGAAACGAGAACAGAAACACTTAATGTGGGTTTATCCACACCTCCTCAGCTCTCAACTTGTTATGAGAAATTCAAGCACCTGATTTCCTTTATGGATGAAGCCTGGCTTCAGAGGAGGCAAAGGGATTTTTATTATTGACTTCTCATTTATTTTCTACTTTACATTGTGAACTTTGTATTGAAGACGTTGGTTGACAGCCATTCCATGATCAGTCCACATTTTGTTTGTGGGATACACACGAATGCAGAGTATGTCCCACAGACATAATGAAAAGGCAAATGATCTAACAGCAGTTTAAGAAATGAGACTCATACCATTTCTTGAACAAGTTGCTATTTAATGTGTCTATAAAATACACTTCACTGGAAGAAAGAAGTCGTTAATTAACAATGGTAGTAAACTCGCTCATGATGATGACGAATTGAACATCTGACCCAAATTTAAACAGAAATACTTGCTTTGGAACTTGGGGTTGAGGAGCAAGCAGACTTCAGACAGAAAAAGAGAGAACAAAAAATGGAGAATGAGAAATTGCTTAGGGAAATGGCAGATTTTGTGGGACATACACAGGGTAAAAATGGCACCATGTGTATTTATAAAATGGGTGATGATTGTTAGTAAGGAATAGCATATGTGGAAACAGTCAGAGGTGATGATGGATGTGAGCTTGCAATGTGATATTGTTCCAAAAATGCTGTATTTATGTAGAGGGAAGGTAACTTTGTTGGTCTCGGGCTGCCCAGTTGTTTGCAGCAGAAGGCCTACATCATTGCCAGCTCCTTGCTACTGAACAATGTGGGAAAAAAAAGCATTTGAACTGTGGGAAACATAAAAAGCAATGCTCTATTAGAGGTAATGATCAGAAGTCCAAACTAATATAACTAAATTTGCTTATCGGATATTTATATCAGTTCTTAGGGCATGCAGTGTTTGATGGCCATAGCTCAGTCGCAGGGGGCAGCTAAGGCAGGACGTGCTGTCTTGCTTGGGAGCAGCTTCTTGAAACAGAAGAGCCTTTTACTGTCCTGTTTGATTTGACTGCTTCCAGAACCAGGTTAAAGGGCTCTCTTTGAGACAAAAGAGTGACAGATTCAATGAAGAGTTCTGTGCCCTCGGGGCTTACTGCATCCTCTGCAAACAGAGGAGAGCTCAGTGAACATCCAAGAAAAGATATGCAAATATATTTTCTTGAGCAGATGGCCACTATTAAGGGAAAGCCTCTCTCAGCATGAGCTCACCTATTCACACAACAATCACGTCTGCTTTGAACATCCCTTAAAATCGCTGCAAAGACTGTGAAACGTGAATTAAGGAATCAATAAACTTGCTCTTATTTTTTCCCTAGTAGCCAGCTATGAATTATAAAGGTACAAAATGTATGGGCACATCAAAGAAGGATCCAGTCATTTATATATAGGTCATGTAGTCATGGAATGTGGGATGTTAAAGACTGTCCTTGTCTCAAAGAGGCATGTGGCTAACCAGGTGGGTCAGTTTAGGCAACAGAGGTGAGGCACAGCGCACGTACGGTGTGTTGAAGATGGCCAAGGTAGTAGAATCCAGAGGGAGGTAGGGTTGGCACCTGGGAAAACATAAATGAAGTAATGTTTGGGGAAAGTAGGGAAATCCTGGATCCAAAATAAATGATTTTTTTTTTTTTGTTCAGAACAGATGACAGGAAATTTAGAATAAAACAAGGAATCGACATAAACAATGAATATTATTATTATCTGGAAAAAATATGATTACACCTATCTACTCCAGTTCCCGTGCAGCTGGTATTTTTGATGGTTGCTACTCAAATACAGTCCTATATTAACTGCTGTACATGAATGCCAAAAGCCTAAGGGTACAGAACAGAACATAGTCAGATTTGTCTACAGAAACTAAGCATTAGAAAAGTGACCATCTCTAGTGAGAAGCTACTTAGTCACCTAGTGGATATTTCTGCCAGTAGGTTTAGGAAGGTAATTCATTTTTGCCCCAGTATTGCTTTTCTCCTTCTCTCCAGTGCTGCTCCTTATAGTTACAATAAATGAAACAGCCTCTCAGCAAAACAATCCTGTTTATTGCAGGGAAATGCCAAATAAAGCTTCGAGACAGCATCTCTGTAGTGAAGGCCAAACTTGAAACAGTTTAAATACATCTGGCCTCAATCCCCCACATCACCCAGTGGGCAGTACAAGAGCTCAAGAGCGAAGTGAGCCATCATATTTGTTCATCTCTTACTTTGCCACTACTGTATCATTCCAAACATCAAATAAATACATTCCTGAGCTTCTAAAATTACCAACCAGTCCCTCTAATTTCCCCAACTTTTTGGGGAATTGCCCATCCTTTCCCAACTTTGTCCACGAAAGGTTCTGCTGAAAGCATGACAGACTGCCAGTGCTGGAAGTGAGGACGAACACGTGAGATTAACACAGCATTTTAGCAATGTTCCATTTAAAGCCTCGTCTCAAGATGGTTTGATAAAGACATCCTTTTGCTTGGACTAGTTTATTCCCACATCACAGTATCTGTTGAGCTGTTTATCCCATTTTTTCAAGCTACTGCATGTTCAGGTTCTGTATATTTTTTGGTATCCCTTGAGAGCGCTGTATTCCAGCTGCTCAAAGTGTAGGCCTGCTTCACCTGATAACTCTCACTAAAGGAAATTCAGACTACATTCAGAGATACCACTACTTCAAACATGTTCCCACCCACAGAAGAAAGCTTTCTGTCTAGACTGTCAAGGTGTTCAATCTTTTTTATATTTAGATAATTAAGATTATTACACCTTTCTTGTATTGTTTGACAATTTCTTCCTACAGCAACTGACACTTTCTAAGATCATTTGAAGACAAGTCCAGCAGGGACAATATCAAGAGAAAATAACTATTTATGTCTTTCTTAAAAAACTAAAAACTAATTCTCACAGCTGTCTTTGGCTTTTTCAACCCTAGAAATGGAGGCTTAATTTACCACAAACATTAGGTGATCTCATTTAGAAATTATAGCACCAAAAGCCGACACATCTTTCTGTTACCTGTGGGTCTGAATGTACAGGAAAATGTCAGAAATGCCAAAGTGCTGTTTTGAGAAGGACAGTCATGTCTCTTCCCTTCAATTTTGATGGTGCGGAGCCAGCTAACTCCAGATGCCAGAATGAACGAATTCCACTTCTAGCTACGTTTCAGAGACACCTCAGTCTTGGTACAAAAGCAAGGACTACTTTTAAGACTAGGAATATATTATTAACAGTATTTATACAGCACAGGAGCCCATTGTGCTGGATGCCACACTAGCACAAAACAAAGCAATCCTGGAACTGCCAGTGCACATTATACTGCAAACTATTATTTTCCTCAACTCTTCTATGTCAGTTCCTCCAGAGGCTATAGTTGCCAACTGATTCTTTCTCACTGTTTATAATATAATAATATAAAATACACCAAACCAAATGCATAAAATGGGACACATTTTGATTGTTGTGTTGCCCCACTACATGCTTGCACAAGAAATGAACACTTCTGCTGGCACAAATGCTGCAGTGAGACAGAGAGCTGTGCTAGTTCTGTGCTGGAGCTCCTTCTGCCACCACTGCAGCCACAGGTGTTTTTGGATCATACCACATTGCAGGTTTAGTGGCATAGGACAAGTTACTGACAGAGAAAGCACGTGCAAATGGCAATGGGAAGGCTGGAGGGATGGCATGGTATCATGACAATGAAATGCTGCCAGTGCAAGACCGGGAGATTAAAGCTTAAATGATAGTCCTGTTATGAAGCTTAATATCCTCAAGTGGAATTAATTAGCGTGGCCTGTATTAACACCATGTCTGTTTCCACGGATGATACACTGTCTCTGTCTCTGAGCACTGTGACCTCATTAAGCCACAGCTCAGCACATCACGGGATGGCACCGACCGGACCCAAGCGAGTACAGCCGAGCCGAGCAGTACACCAACACACCTCTGCCCCAGCTCTGTGATTACCTGGTATCTTGTGGGCTTGTTGTAAGCGTTCTTCAAAGAGAAATTTTCTGTATGTAGGCTGCTGGACTGAAAACGGACTTTCTGAAATGATAAAACATTGTGATGTACTGAGTCAACCATAGCTTCTCACATGTGGATAACCCCAAACAAAACGCAACATGATTAAACATGTGGGGAGAATAAAAGGCAGCATCATTCTGAAAAGGCAACGTTCTGAAAGAGAGCTGAAAAACAAAAACTGAAGGGAAAAAGAAGGACCGTATGTTCTCAAGACAAAAATAGTACTCTCAAACAAGTTTTGGTTAAGGAGATGCTAAGAGAAATGAAATGCATTCCTCTTGGATTGGTGATTATCAGTGTAGGGTGTGGTTTAAAAAAATAAATGGTTCTGTAGAGAACAAGTCAATGCAGTTATCAAAAATTCTGAAACGGAATTGATTTTCAGCAGTTCAAGTAGCACAGTTTACTACTTTTTCATCTGAAAAAAGCCCTTTTTAAAAACAGAATGGCATTATTTTCTATCAGATGACAACAAAGCTATTGATTTTCCAGTCTAGAAGCTTCCAAAAGTTGTTTCAGAAGACCAATATTTGTTACAGATTTCTTTGACACTTTTATCCACCTAAGAGCTTTTTGGCCCAAGTGCTAAAGAAATAAAGAAGTACTTACTCAAAGGAATTAATTCATATTATAGACTAAAAGGAGATAATACACAAGACCCTTACAACTGCAAGCAAGTGAATGTACAGGGATATCCTTAACTAAGGGCTTTTTATCCTTGACTGTCCCATAGATCTTGAGAAATAGTGATATTATTGTTATTATTATTAATCAGAATGCTGATAGTGGCTAGACAGATGCTCATTTTTGATGGGGAAAACATGCCCCCAGTGCTTCCAAAACACATTTCTATTTTATGTGGCCAAAGAAGAGATGGAAGAGGCAGGATCAGCCCATCAGTGCTACCCATCACTAGGCAGAAGTAAGCAGAGAGGTTGCTAACTATAGCTGTAGGCATTTAGGAGGTGTTATTAATAACTGCTTGGAAACTTGTTCCCAAACCTGGAATGGCAGTAAATACAGTGGTTAAAGTAATGGCACTAAAATTGATTTGTCACTTAAAGGCAAGAGGATGTTTTGAAGAGGCATGAAAGCCTGCTGGGCAGATTAGGAGCCAGATAAATGGGATATTATTATTAGTGACCCCTGCCCTTGGTCTTTGACTTCGTTTAGTAGGCTCTGGGAAACCCCATTACAGAAGTGCCTCCCTTTATGAGTTGCTCTGTCACCTGTGTACTGACAGTGCTCGGTACAATGAAGCTGCAAGTCTGGGAGAACCCTCTAGGTGCTGATATAAGACAAGTAACGAGGCTGAGCAAGAGGTTGCACTATCCCCGATCAACCTGTGAACCACACAACCCCCTCCAGATGGTCTCTGCAGGCACAGGTCCACTATTCTTCAAAGAAGGCAAAAAGCAAAGATACAACATACCCGTTGTTTGGAGTTCAGCATCCCCATCTCAAGATCATTTTCACAGTTTTTGGCCTTAGATTTGCAGAGTTTTATGAGGCACATTTTTATTCTCAGTATGAGATAATAAAATGATTTAGGGCTTGGCACTAGATTAAAGGGAGCAGGTAAAGTCCTTCCTTCGTCAAAGTAGGACAGCCAGAGCTTGGCACGTGCAAACTTCCACTCCACATCTGCATCCTCCTTGGAAAGGGAAGAGAAAATAACACCCAAATGCATAATTAGCACATAGAAAGGAATTTAGCTATCATAAGAACAAGCACACAGGCAGGATTTAGCTAGAATCCGCTAAAACTGGACTGCTGAAAGCAACATTATCTTCTTGGGTTTCTCTGTCATCTCAAAAGAAGGAAAAATTGAACAAAGAAATGAATAAACAGAGAGTGTAAGTCCTCCAGATGCCACACTGAATGTCACCTTATTTCTGCTTGACTGAAAATTTCTACAAACTGCTTATTAAGAAGAAGTTGGGGACAGGGGAACCGTTTTTGCCTTCTAAGCCAGGCAAATGCCATAAGCCAGAAAGGTCAGCGTAAGCTGGGATACAAATGAGTTCACATTTCTCTCCAGTAAAGGCTGCAGAAATGCAGCACAGTGTCACAAAGACTGGCATTTTGGGAGGGAGGTGGGAACAAGGAAAGCTGGAGCAGAGCTGTGCTGCAACGAGGGAGATAATGAAGAGCGAATCATTTCAGAGTGGAATTTTTCACTATTTCTTTGTCTCATTTGAACATGGGAGCACAGGTGCAGCCAGTTTGATAGTGGTGGCCAGTAACTAGGTTTCTTGTAGGTGTTTTACACATTAGTGAGTCAAACATTACTTATTTCCTTGGTCAGCAAAAGGCTTGTCTTTCAGTAACAACCCGGTGCTTGTGCTCTGCTGGTAAGTGACTACTAAAATGTATATACAGCCATGCAAAGGACGCGTGGTTACATATACAGCAACAACGACTGCCTCTGATTAACTGCAATGCTAATTGTCAGCTGTTATCGCTGCACTGACCAGGAATCACCCATAGAGGAGGCTAGATCACTGATTTCTTCTATCATCAGATTACTTCCTAGTCGATCCTGATTGCATTCACCACCATAATATCCCCAGATCAATGCACCTTATTTCTCCAACTGTTCACCACCTGCCACTCAAGCAGCTGTAGAAAAAAATACCCACCACTCATTGCCTGTGGACCTCCCATATGAAGTGTCATGATGGGGAATCATCACTTCCAAGTGCAAGGACAAGGTGAAGGTTAGCACACCCTTTATGGATCTGCTTGGCATTTACAAAGGACGAAGGTCAGACCCATGTGTCAGGACAGTTTATCAGGCAAAAGAACAGAGGAGATGCAGCTGCTTTCTTTGTGGTTTTTGTGGAGGCCAGCAGCATGGATAGAAACGTGGTCTGCCCTCTGATTACTTATTACTTCTGAGACCATGTCAAAAACTGGCACACCACAACCAAGATTAATTCTGTCACAGCTACAGCAATACTTTTGCCAATAAAACAGCATTCACTGCTGCTGCTCAGCATTCTCATTGTTTGGGGTGGAACCTCACAAAAGCCTAAAGCTGAATTATGGTAGAAATAATTCGCTAACATTTTTAATGCTTTTCTGCTAAATAGCTTAGGAGTTAATGATGGAAGTGTTTCTGGCTGGAAGAAGGACTATTTTTTTCTCTGATAAACACAAACTAGTCAGGAAGTATTAATGCTTGAGAGATAAACAGAAGAAAAACAGAAGTAGCTGAAAAGAGATGTTCAGTGGAAAGCATGAGAATTCTATTTTGTAACTGGCTAACAGAAAAGCATTTCCCCATTGACTGCAATGGAATTTAATTCCTAAGTAATTACCATCCTCTGTCACTATTGACACTGCTGTTGTCAGAAAAACAGAAAGGATTTTCTATTTAGTCAGTGGGATAACTTTGTCTTTTCTTAATCTCTCTGTCGCTGAGGATTTAAAGGAATTAGTGCAAGATTTACTAGATTTCTCCCAGTTCTCAAGTAGGAGGATCTGGAAGGAGTAGGTCATGTTTGTTTTTCTTGCTGATAGATATAAATGCTCATTAACAAAGTTCTGAGAAGTTCCAGGCAGCCAAGAAGGATGTTAAAGGCTTATCCAGGAAACTGCTCATCATGGAATATGGACCAGAAAAAGAAAACATAGGGCACCTATTGAGACATTTATTGAAATTCAGCTTTTGTAAACTTCCAAGAGGATCTCTTACTTACTACAGTAAACTAGAAAATGCATTGAGAGTCTGAGATCCCTTCAGAAGTAGTTCTTGTTGCAGCAGAAGAAGGTAGAGGAAGGTACTTGATCTTAAAGTTTGGGGGTTGGAACTTGGGGACCTTTAAGGTCCTTTCCAACCCAAGACATTCTATGATTCTAAGTGATTAGAAAACTTTGGGGAAATACCTTCTGCATACAAGAAAGCTTCTAGGACAGGGAACACGTGTAAGGTCCTTCTGACATTTAGACTTAGTTGCAGAACACGTGAGATAGAGCTCTATTTGCACTACAGTACATGGAGGAATCAGACATTACAGTCAGAATATCATTTCAGCTCTGGCCTTTTGCAGTGTCAGGTTCTGAGGGAAGATTAAAGCAAATAATTAATACAAACCCAGTGACAGAAACTTGACATTTAGCAAGTCGGAAGAGGTGAATCAGCATTAGTGCTGTCCAAATATTAACCATTTTTTTTCCTTCTCTTTACATTAGCAGGGAGTTGTTTTCGTCCAAAGCGTTTAGCACACCCATCCTGCTACCATCAATACTACTGAACGAATCTGTTTGAACCCTGTAAATGCCTTTTTGCAGATACCTATTCATATTTCATTATAGTTGTATTCATATCCTTCATATGCTGCTTTTTCTTTTCTTTTTTCTTTTTTCTTTTTTTTTTTTGCTCACACCATTATGATTTGTGGGCCCAGGAACTCCTCAAAATAAGTAACACTAACTATTTACCAAGATTGTATGCCTGGTATTTGGAATATGTGGAATTTTTGAATGTCTGTCTATGAACTTCAACCCTTGATGGGCCTGCACGTTTAGCCAGTAGAAAACAAGGAAAAAAAGCAGATGAAATACTGCTTGGTCTGTCATAAGGAAACAACACAGCAAAGGTAGTACATGTGGGTAAATTACTGTAACCAACATAGGGAGTAAAAAAATATTACAAACTGCTTTCATTAAATACATGTAAAGGAAATCAAGCTTACTCACAGATGGTCATTAAAAACAAGGAAGTTGAAGTTTTTATAGAAATGATTCATTGTTAATTATTAATTAGGCCCTAATCTGGGACTGATACGGCCTCAACTCTTACACAGTATAAGAATTGTGCTTCAGTATAGTTCCAGTTTTGCATATAGAATAAACTTTAACTTCCTTGTTCTTTCAACGTTTTCATTATCAGTGATAGTTATGTGTATTGTATTTGTAACCCAGTTTCTTATCTTACCTCAATTTCCTGATAGGAGTTGTTTATCATGGCTATTAGCATATTGAGGAGCACCACCACCATGGTCACGTTATATACTCCATAGAGTACATATCCAATATTCTCAATGAATTTATGATCGTACTTCAGCACCACGGATATCACTTCAGATAAGCCAAATATTGACCAGAATAAGGTTTTAAAACTTTCTTCTACCCTAAAAATAAAGAAAACGATCACTTTGTAGAGTTGGTAGCAAATTAGCCAGAACAAATGCTAATAATAAAAGTGACAACCCACCAGTATAAATATGATGCCTTGGCACAGTAATTACAAGCAGTTATCCATCACCCTGGGAGATGTCAGATTAAATTTCCTGATCTGATAAAAAAAATACTACTGCTATGAATATTATAAAGCGGCAGCGACCCCTTATTAGCTCCAACTGTTCTTCCCAGGTGTGTTATTTGTCACTTGGCTTTTCTGCCCCCATTAAGGACTTCTCCATGAGCCACTTGCTGTTTGGAATGTTTTGTGGAGGACTCAGAAGTTCTACTCAGTCACCTATTCCTCATCTGGAGAAGACAAGCAGAGATTATCTGGAAGAGGAAACTTATCCTGACTGCCTTACATGTGACTTCCAGGGCGGAAGAAAAGCATTACCTTCTGCACAAAAGGAATCTGTGAGAAGTTCTGACTTGTAGCATGAGTATAACCAGCACGCCATGCAGATAAAGTCATCCCATGGTCTAATTTTCTTCCTATGCTGCTTTGGGGCCACAGAAAATTCAGGCACCCAAAGATTTGTAAAAAAATAAAAAGTAAAAACTTCAGTTCCTAAACGGTCTGAAATTAAGGAGTAATAGAAGATGTCTTAGGAGGCATTTTAATTTGATTACAGCAGTAACTTGGAATTAGAAAGGAATCAGAGGAAAATAAAATGCTGAAAGACAGGAAGAAGAATAAGGTAATGACAAAAAAATGGGAAGGATGCAGTTGTACTAGCAGATCAACTGGAGAACTTAATTCAGAGGAGTCAAAGCTGTACCAGGCAGAAGGAAAGCAGCCCCAGTTAGAAATAAAGGGAGGGGGAGGATGAGGAGGGATGTTGGTACATTTTGTAAGAACTTTGCTTAGTTTTCAAGTGAAAAGCAAATAATGCCTTCGCTGAGTAATCCTTACCACATTAGTAATCAATTACTTCCCCTCTCCCCTTGCATCCCAGGAGGTAAATGCCTCCTAAGAAAACAAAGCCATTAACTATTTTTAGGATCTTTTAATTATTATTATTATTAGGGTGGCAGACTAATCCTGAAAAATCTGTTTGTAAAAACAGATTATAGACACAAACTAAAAGATGTCCTAGGGAAACAATAAACTTCGTACCCACTCTGGTATCTATTACACTATGCGTGCAAGCATAATAATTAATTCTAACTCCCTGGAGGGTGAGTGCACAGCACTGCACAATTCCTTTCTGCCACAGGAAACTGGCTCTTGTCTCCCATCACAACTCATGGCGTTCCCTCCTCCATTTGCATTTTGTAGTAGTAAGACTGCAGCAAATATTCAGGCATCATTCTCACCCAGCATAACCACATTGACTTGTGGTAGATGATCCTGAGTAGTGTTTCAAATAGATGTCACATGACATCATTTGTAACGTGGCTTTCTATTTTGTCTCCGTTTTACTCAGATACGTTGTCATGTTCACTCCTCCTTGCTGTTTTGCATGAGGCTGAGATGTTACACAGAGAAATACCTGTGGGATGAGCTATGACTGCTGCAAAAAAGCACTACCTCTTTTCTACATGGTGGATATTTCCTGTCCTCAAACACTCTGCTATGTCTTCTGCCATCACAAGCAACAAAGGACAGCTGACATTAATGTGTCTGATTTCCTTCACCTTTATGAGTAGCAATCAGGTGAGCACTTATTCTATTAGACATTGTATTTCCAGTTAAAGAACTTGTACAACACCAAAAACCATTGGCTTTGAAACCTGTCATCAAAGTCACTTATCAAAGTAATAAAAACCGTAACCACCAGCCTTGATCCCAGCTGCACCCTGCTATTAACCTTCCTTTTTTAATTTGGAAACGTTCCCTTGGTTTTCCACCCTGCCGGCGGTTTTTTAATACAACACGTCAACTCTGCTCCTTTTCTGCAGCTTGAGCATTAACCTTTGTTCTGGAGAGGTGCCAGGTTCTCCTGGAAAAGTTAATTACTGGCTGGACATGGCCCTGGCCACCCTGAGTAGCTGAGGGCTCCAGCAGAGCCACCGTGCTCTGCCAACGTCCAAGGTCCTTCATCCCAGTGTCAAGTGGGGAAAGAGTGGGTATGGGAGCAGGAGGGTGGTGGGAGAGGTGGACCCCAGCACAGCACTCAGCAGTGCCTGCAGACACAGCACTTATTCGTGGAGGAAATGTTTCTGTAGGGACCTGGTACTAGTTCAACCCCACCCTCAGAAGAGGTTGGGTCCATAGACTATAGAATGGCTTAGGATGGAGGGGAACTTAAAGATCTAAGTCCCCAGACAACCAACAACTGTCCTGCCCAAGGCCCCATTCATGGGCTTGGGCACCTCCACACGTGGTGTGTGTGCTTCTCTGGGCAGCATGTGCCAAACCTGAATGGTTCTTCTCTCGTTTTTACACTACTGCCAATATGCACAATTTCTGGTGCAGGTCACAGGGAACATATTCTTTTCTTTTTGAGAACATCTCATTAAACATGAGATGAGGACAGTTGGAGCCAACTTGAAATTTCCAAGACACTGATGTGCCTGGTCTGTGCCAACTATGCTATTTACTTCCCTCCTGCAAAGACCCAGGGTGCTTTATCCTTCCCAAAGGCAAACAAATGAGGGAAGAGAGGAGGTCAGAAGTCCTGCCCATCTTGACAGCTTCAGAGAGCAGGGGGAACTGTCAGGGGCAGATTAAGTGGTGCTGCTTTCTGGGATGGGTATGCTGTGCTCTCCTTGTTGCAGAAGGGCTGGCTACTGCAGTGAGAACAGAAAGAATTTTGTTTCAGTAGACAGTCTTGGTGAAGTTAAGCAAAGATTTTGCATTAGGCAAGAAAATAGACCACAGGCAAACATCTAGTTACAGATTTTCCTCACTTCTATAAACAGCTGTGTGCTGTTCATCAAAAAAGATCATGAAGCAGCCACAATTTTGTGTCAGCCTTGTGTCCTCCCCTTTAAAAAAGCTTAAGGCATCCTTTCAGACTGAGTTATTTCCTTAAATTGATTGGTAGAGCTTTAACATTGCCAGAAAAGCAACACAGTCAATATAATCTACAAAAAATATCACATTTTGACAAAGCAGAATGAGAAGAAAAAAGCCTCCAAGCCTCTAAGTAACACTGGCACTGAGTCACAGTTCCCCTTGGGGAGAGGCAGACAGAAACCCTCATGCTGTAGCCTTTAGCCTGATTTGTGATGCAGAAAGCAAGGCGAACACAATCAGTCCTGCCTCCATTTCGATTTTGTTTGCATAGCATGTTTGTAATTATGGGCTGTTTGGAGAGCTGTGTTCTGTACACAGCACACAATAAACACATAAACAGAGCCGGGGTTGGCTGCAAGAGTCCTGAAAAGAGTCTACTTCTCAGCACTGAAGGACTTAAAAAAAAACCAAAAAAAACAACAAACAATTGAAAGTATACCACAGTTAGCTAAATAATCTCAATGTTTAACAGCATGAAGGAAAGAACACTGCGTTTTCATTTCCTTTGTCAAGAACATTAAAATTGAAGAACTGACAGAAACCACATGATAACATGGTTCAGAGGCCACCGGGGTGCTGCGTGCCTGCTTTGCAGAAGGCAAAACAAGCAGGATTCCAAAAGTGCAAGCTACGCCAGCATTCATGGATTATTATTATTAGATCTAAGCACACAATTCCCTCTCAATGATACCTGGACAAACATACGCTCTATTTCCACCTACGTACTGTCCTGGGAAGCTGTGGTTGTTTCAAACTCGATGTTATTTCTGCAAGCAGCTCCTTGTCTGTTAGGATATCACTGGGGATATCCACTGTGATGTTCAGAGGGAGCTATCAATTCAGTGCCCTTTGGAACTGGCCACAATCTGATTAATGCAAAAATCCAGCAGGTTTTTTCTTCTGTCACAATTAGCCAAGTGATATCCGAGTCAGGTCTCACAGTAAAACAGGCATTGTTTTGAGTAGAAAATTTAATTTCTGTAAAATTTCACACATCTACATTAGAATTTGCAACATCTGCTATGAGGTGTGTTCAGTGTAGTCACAGAATGCTTACGTGTTTAGCAAAGAGAGCATCTTTCTTTGCCTCAGTGAATTTTGACAACGTATTGAGGCTTGCCTTCTTGTCACAAGTAAGTGAAGGGCAGCAGGAGAGCACTGCACTCAGAAAGGTTTGCAGACAGCTCAAGAAGAGCAGAGCAGGAGATGTTGTGAGAATTGGCTCCTCTGCCAATGTATCATTCTTAGCTTATTGAAATTGTTTGGGACTGTGGGTTTCTGATTTGATGAATAAGATGCCTGAGAAGGATTTTGAGGATGAATGTTAATTTACACTCTTTGTTTCTTGGGATGAAGGGCTCATTTTCAGTCATCATCCTTAAATGCTTCTGTGTGTTTATATAATCAGAGGGAATCAGGTTTATTTTTAAGTCTTTTCCAAACTTTTGAAAGGAAAATTCACCTTCATGGAAAATTTGCTTCATAACACCATGAAGTCCCTCCAGGATAAGTGATCACAAGGTTGACATTAAGGAGGATGAGCAGTGCCTTTTGACAGGACTCTCCCCAGCCCAGACAGCCCTCAGGCACTCAAGCAATCTTTCCTCCAGTGAGCAGTCACCATTTCAGGCAATGTTTGCTCATTATTTCCATCAAAAGATGGAGAGATCCCCTTGTGCTGTGTGTATTAATTGGAATCTGTTAATGGGTGCTCTGATGGTTATCACTGTTGCATCAGAGACTGGAATCTGTTAATGGGTGCCCTGATGATGTGCCTGGGGGACACCACAACTGCTGCAGTCAGGGACAGAATCAACTCAACTTCACATTAACTCTTGTGCTTCAAGGACATCTCTTCCAGTAAGAACCAAGTTACATCCCACACTCAATTTTCTTCTCACTACCAAGCACAGATAAATGTAATTGCATCTACCTTCATAAATCCTTCCATTAAAGCGTATTCTGAGGTTACAGAAAGGTTCAGAAGGCACATCTGGCTCAATCAGAAAATTTAAACATTGTGGTACGAAGTATGTGTTGCACAAGAGAATTAGTGTGGTAAAACTGGCTCCTGTGCATTTGGAAGGACACAGCCACTCACAGGGCAGAAACAGTGCCAAAAAGGTCATTTCTCCCAGAGGAGCTATGAGCTAAGGCTTGCTGTATGACACATGAGAGAAATGACACAACCAGTGCCAGCTGCTGTCTGCTCCTCATCTCAGGCTTTACAAGTCTGGTGAGATTGCCTTGAAGTCAGATCACAGCAAGGGGAAAACATCACACCAAGCTTTCCTCTTCCTTCACAGGTGGGTGGGTGGGAAGGAAAGCCCCCACCATGTCCCCAAGGCAAGTCACAATGGTTTTGTGCACAATGCAAAGCTGATTGCTGTAATACTTCTCTGCAAGGGAGGACAGGGTGTTTGTTACTCAAGAAAGAGCCCTCACTGTAAGGGCAAGAAAGGAGTTACAAGGCTCCTGACCCTGCTCTGAGGGTTTGAAAGACATGGGGGGGTGAGCAGGACCCAGGTGGACCCTGTCTGATGTGGCCAGAACCAGGTACATTGTTCCCTGCAGCTTTCATATGGCCTCTGCTGAAAAGTGCCCAGCCAGGATCTAAAGAAACCCATCACTGGCATCCTGGCTGCTTTAAGCATCACAGCCAGCAGCTGGCTCTGCATGGTGACCATATAAATGCAGCTGCTCTCAGATGACATCTTAAAACAGATTTCATGTAAGAGAAGAACCTCTCTTGTTTAACATGCATTTTAGCTTGCAGTTTAAAGAACGATAATCTCACACCTAGCCTCAGCAATGTTCCTCTGAGTATGTGCTATGTGGACTCCCACATTTTGAAGCCCTAATCCTGCATATTCTGACTCTGCAGAGCCATGCAGACATACTTTGGGTTCATCTCTGGCTGAGCCAAATAGCAGTCTTTCTTGGAATTGCATACAGTCAAATGAGTGTGTTGGCTGAATGGACAGATGATTGGACTTAAAGGATCAGGGGAAAAAAGGAAAGTGGGAAACCTAGGGAGAAGTAAGGAGGGATCAGCTAAGAGGAAGGGAGGGTTAAGTTCAGTGAACTCACAGGAAGAGTAGAGAACACAAAGACACATTGAAGTGATGGACTTCTGTTTGCATATAGAACCACCCACTGTACAGACATCTCTCTGTTTTTAGCCAAGCACCTCACTAACAGCAGAAGAGTGTTTGGCAGTGTCCCAGCTCTCTGAGATGAGTTAGCAGCAGCAATAAACCAGAGTGAACAGAGCCCTGCAAGAGCAACCCCATTTCCTCAGGTACTCACGTTGTAAATGCAGGGTTGTATTTTGCACCAAGGTAGTAAGAGTAAAGGTTGAACATTCCAATCATGAAGGCCAGGAACACCATGATGAAGATGACCATGAACTTGAAGATATCCTTCACAGTCCTTCCCAGAGAGATCTGCAGGGGCCCGAAGCTTTCGTTGGCTGGAAGAATGTAAGCAATGCGGGAGAAGCTGAGTACCACAGCTATTGCATACAGTCCTTCTGAAATGATCTGAGGATCCGAGGGAAGCCACTTGTTCCTGGCTAAAACAATACACGGACATCAGATATTAGTAATGAAAAGTGGTAGGTGGATGTTATGATGATAAATGGAACTTTTTTAGGGCTGAATCTTGATTCTGGACAGGAGTTAAAGGAAAAAAAGGGTTTGAAATAACTGGTCACTGAAGTCTTCAGCACTTACAAAGATGGGCAAGAAATAGTTGAATTTGTGACATGGAGAAGATGAGAAATGAGCAAGTCACTGAGATTTACCAAAGTCACACAACAGATAAATGAAATACATTTAAAAAACTGTGAGAGTTTTGACTTCCTATTGTAGTATCAACTGTGCTATCCCTTTTCTGGCTGATGTCCCTGAGATTGAAAACCAAAATCACAACAGAGCAGAGTTTGGCTATAACTCTAATTAGATACATGACACTATGTCAGTATATGGAAGAGAAATATTAGAGAGGCTGAGATTTCTCTCTCCATAACTTTAGACAAGGAAGCCTGAATTTGCTCAGATAAGGCAGGTAAAGCCACTAAACATATCATCATTGTGTTATCTTTAAATTGAAACCAATTATGGCAACATAGCCACTCCAGTATTTCTACTTTAAAAAGTGTCTTGTTGATATCAGGCATAGTTTGTTTGCTGTACTGAAAAATTGGCCGGTTATATTAATATAGCTTGTTGGTGTCATTGCATCAGCTGAGCTCCTTGATGAAAGTATTGACTCAGAGCTAAAACAAGTGACATCATAAAGGACACAGCAGCAAACTTCAGCATTATTTCCAGTAACCCGTACCCAAGGAAAAGCAGCAGATGGAAGAATTCACAGGATCTGCTTGTGATATTCTGTTCTGAACCCTTTGCACTTCTATATCATGAATTCATAAATGGGTCACCAGCAAAACAGACAGAGCAAAACCACAGCCTGAGTCCAGAGGCCTCTTGCTTGCTGGGGGGCAGAGAGAGGGAAGCTTACCTTCAGAGAGGCCACAGCAAGCAGGAGACTGAGCAAGTTCATGGCTGCAGACTCAGGGCACATGTCCCTGGTGCCACATGGTGCAAGTCTGCAGTGAATGAGGACTGCCAGCACAGATCTGCCTCTGGTCCAAGCACATTGCCAGAACTTTGCCTTGCAAGCTTAATAAGCAAACAGTGCTCCTCTGCGCCCACATTCGCAGACCTCTATAAGCAAAGTCCCCACCGATTTTGCTCAAGGTTCTATCTCAAGTTTACAGAGGCATGCTATAAGTCCTGCCACTACATGGAGTGTAAAGCTCTGTTCGTTTGCAAATATCAAAGAAAAAACGTCAAAAATAATGTTAGCCAAGGACTATGCTATTGCTTGCATTTCCAAATGTTAGCACTCATAAATGCACTCAGAAATAAAGGTTTTCCCTTGGAGAATGAAATGTATGGGTGTATCTCTATTACACAGACATTGGATGTAACAGACACAGAGCACACCACCAGCTAAAAATTCAGCTCCAGATCTCACGTTGTTTCACATGTCCCTCCCTTTGCATTTGGAAAATGAAGTGGGTTCATTGTCTATACTATAAGTTATATCCTCCCAGGTCACAATAATTCATTGCTAAAGCTATTTTTCAGGATGTGATTGACATAAGCCTCAGAATAAGATCAGAGACTCAATGAGGGTCAGATCTCATCTCTTTTTGTCTGTTTATGAATATTGCTGGAATGGGTAAATCGCAGAAGAATAATTTTAATTTGAAAATAATTTTCATAAATATCACGAAAAGGTACTTTCAGCACTACCACACATCAGCTTGAAAGAGCGAGCAGTCTTAGGCAGAAAAAAGCTTCTTACCATAAGTAAAGTAAGCAACTTCAGGGGGAAGGGTGACATTATTGAGGTCATCATCTTGAACGTACTGATCGACGTACTGTTGTGCTTCGGTCGCTTTGAGGAAAGCCATGAACCTGGCGGTGAACGATGCCACAAAGATGGACAGCATCCCAAAGTCCAGAAGGTTCCAGAGATGGACCACGTACTCTCGTGGGCCCTCTTCCCAGATTTCCTTACACTCAGACCATATCATTCCTGCAGAGAGGCCAGAGCACATATAACCAGGAGACAATGCTCTTTTTGTGTTCTGACACACTCCCTGGCTACCCGTGGCTTCTAAGACTGAAGCAAGTAATTCTTCAGTTAAATTGACTTTCCTCAAGAGAACACTTAATGTCATCTTTTCTTACAAATGAGTGTATCTTTAAGCTAGTGTACTCCTTCGAGCATACACGTCTAACATTTCAAAATTTCACTAGATTAATCAACGGTAAAACAGATTTCTGCTGATGTCAGTGAAAGCACAGCTCACAAATACTGAGGATGTTATAAAATCCTACGGGGGATCTACTTGATAAAAAAAATGCAGATTTCCTCTCTTCCCTCCAAAATTTTCTTGCTAAGCTGGGCCATTGATGACAGCATTACTTACTCTGCTGGGGTTTTTCTCCTCCCTTAATGCAGAGCATGGGACCATTTTGAGAATGGAAACAGCTTTTTGAAAGGAAATCTGACCTAGCAGTAAATGTAGCCTGAACAGAGAAGAGGAAAAGCAGAAGTTCTGTCCTTGAAGATCTCGTCATTACGTTTTATATACCAAATAATAATGAATTTCAAGACACTAAAGCCTGCTTTGCCACTTTGAAAATCCTGAGTTTATCCTGAATGTTGGATCTTTCTAAGAGTAGACTTACAGATAAATCTAAACACCAAAGCCAAAAAATTCAAAGATTTTGACATCCATGCTGTGCTGGGGAGTGCTGGGGAAAAGGGATGATTTCACTGGGTGAACTGGAGCAGAGAGCTCAGGTCAGGTTCACCAGCTTGCTCAACATTCAATCATAGCAGGACTCCAGGGCCAAAATGTTTCAGAACAGATAAAACGTTGGAATATTTTACCCACTGGTAATTATAAATATTTCCTCCAATCCTGTTTCCATAGCAGCAGCAAAATTCACATTTAATCAAGCATGAGCAGGGCCGGCCAATTTCCATGCAGCCTCCTGCAACCATGTCCTTTATATGAACTCTTCCTCATCCTCTTTGCTGGAAGCTCTTACGGTGTGGCATTTAAATGTATTTGTCAGCTACTTCAGTGACTCCTGGAAGCACACACAGCCCCAAGAGGTGCAGTCAGGAGCTGGTTATAGGGAGGGAAACAAGTCAGTGCAAGGCTGACAGGATGAAGAACAGATGCCATCAGTCCTTGAGCACTCGTAAGGGTTTGGAAGACGAAGGAAAGATAAGCTACCTCTATTTCAGGCACTGCAAGCCTGCAACCTCTGTAGCCCTGGGATCTCCAGGCAGATCCCAAGAGCTGCACCATGACATAGGTTATGGCTTGTACAGATCTATCCTGGGAGAAAGCCTGTGGTCTGCTGAGTGTTGAGGAAAGCCAGGGGGAAGCAGAAGCATTCACAGGTTCTTGGCTGAGAGAAAGAGGAACTTCATCCCAAGCCATCATTTACCATGGCAAGATCTAATAATAAATAGCTCGGGGCAGAAAGTGAAAGAATTGGTTTCTCAGGAACTGTTCTGGAGTAAGGATGAAATATTAAAGGAACACATTTCTGGCTCAAAAAAAAAAAATTCTCTAACTGATAGATGTGAGACATTAGCCTGAGCAGTACGTGCGCATATCGCATAAAAAGTGCTGAAGTACTTCAGGAAATATTATGTACACGTCATTGCCAAACACAGCACTTCTTCACTGATGCCCATAA
The DNA here is from genome assembly GCA_013399175.1 of Odontophorus gujanensis. Taxonomy (NCBI): domain Eukaryota; kingdom Metazoa; phylum Chordata; class Aves; order Galliformes; family Odontophoridae; genus Odontophorus; species Odontophorus gujanensis. Next base: position 731,043 of record VXAB01010559.1, on the reverse strand, counting down.
ATGTCTTTCCTGGTTTAAATATTAACTCTCCTACTCAAATTTATTTCTAATCTCGGTCACTTAATATACCTAAGTCACAGATTAATGTAGTAAGACATGTCTAAAACCGAGTAGACTGACTAAACTTAGAATCATTCTGTGAAAGTGTCACACTGTTGGCCTATAATTTACATCATTCTTTTCGCCAACTACGTGACAGTCATTTCTTATCCATACATACGGAAAAATGTCTATTCAGGACAAGTAGAAAAGTTACAGTAATTATGTGGTTAGTACTGCTGGCTAATTATACATACATTGTGGAAGAGCATTCAAATCTTCTGAAATAAAAATACTGAATAGAGAGAAAGTAGATAGAATTCAGAGGACGAGACTTAAGATGGGATGTACAATAGAGAGAAGTCAGCATGTGAGGCTCAAGTAGATTTCGCTGGGTGCAATGGCATATCAGTACTGTATTTCTGAGGCCCTTGATGGCTCTGGGAGAGATCATTCCCATAAATTTGATGCACAGAGAGATGCTATCAGTCCCTTCTGCTCCCCAGTTCCTGCAGTTGCCTGCTGTCCCGCAGTGGGGATAACTGGAAATATCACATCAATGGGCACTCCTGCTTTCAGGAGGGGAAGGAGAGTCAAGCTACAAGAACAACCTGTTCAGGAGAAACATGGGTGTGCAAGGCATGCTGTTCACCACCTGTACACAAAGAGGAACAGTTTGTCAGATTTTTATATCCACTAGCCTGATACATAAATCATAAGCAACTGATGTTGGAGAACCTACTTTGAGCCTTCCAAGTTCTGCCAAAGGCTGCAGGATTAGCAGAGATGGTTGTGCTCAGGCAATGTCCGCCCAGAGCTCCACTGCTTGCTCTGCTGCTTTTGCAGAGGGAAAATTGTCTCTCTAAATAGAACCTCCCTACTCTTAATGAGCATTTTGGGCACATTTCTCACATAGAAAATCCCAGTCTTCCTCATGCAAGAGATGGAAAGACCTGGATGCAGGTTGAAGGGGCAAGGGGCACAAACACCTGAGGTGTATGAGTCTAACACGCTGTGTCTAGAGCACTGTAAGGCCAAGGGGCAAGTTCTCATATGAGAGCATCACTGCATTTCTCTGCACTGATGAGTTTGCCCTCAGCAGATCTTGAATGCTCATTTTTAACAAAAAGCAGTGAGAGCAAAACAGCATTTTCCCATCTATAAATGCTATTGCTTATCTGGTTCTTCACAGGAACATTAAATGGCTACCTGACTGATCCAGCAATCCTTTACAGCCATTTCAGAACTGCAGGCTACTGGACAACAGAACCTCTGGTATGGATTTTTGAGCAAAATAAAGTGCTTGCATGTCTGAAAGTTGTCATCTCCACTTAGTTTACTTCACTACTCACCTCCATTACAAACAGTTGGGAGCTAGACATGAAAATGGGATCTTTTTGTCTAACAAGTCATCAGTGTCATTCTTGCACCAGTAGTTTTTCCTTAAAATATATATATGGATCAATTTTCATACCTCCAGCAAGATTATTTGCAGGGGGTGTTATCACAAGTTTTTCTTGCTCTTGGCCACAATATGCCATGTTAAAGCATCACATTATTCTCAAATAATGTTATTCTGAACATCTGTTACAATATTTTTGTTGACAACCAGGTAACTTAGACAGTCAATTTTCTCTCTCCCAAGAGAATCAAGATTAGGGACCTGTAAACTAATTACTCAAAAATAGTCTGCTATAGTTGAAGCAAGTAAGGTGTCATCAGCATTCATCATTGCTGCCATAATATGAAGGAGAAAAGAGAAGGTACAGAAACAGGACAAAGGTGTTCTAAAACTGAGAATAAATAAGATTTCAATCTTAATGTGCTATGAATTGATATGTAGGTAATCAGCTATGCTTTTGAGCCTGAAGAGAGCAGCTGCAGCCATTGCCAAGCAAGATTAAATATAGCCATGCAAATCCAGTACATAAGAGATTTACCACACTTCAGTGTATACTTACTATCTACTTTTATTTCTGTCTTTAGAATACATATCTTGTCATCTTTGCCTGTGATATTTGGCTACAGCATTGCATTTATCTAATTATATTGTATGCATACACCTAAAAGAGTAAATATCTACAATGTTCTTGCACCCAAAGACTGAGTACTTTACGATCCTTAGTGCCTTGATTGTTGTTTAAGTTGATGGTCCATACATGGCCCATTAAGTTTCCAAGTGCCCAGGCCAGCTGTCCACTGTCCACATGCACTGAAATTTTGCATTAGAGTAGTCAAAACATTACTTGAAGCTCTATTGTGGGCAGACAGACAAAATGGCCAGAGAAGATTGTCAGTGCTGATGTAGGCAGTCATTAGAAAATCTCATTATATTCAGAAATCTGTACAATGAATCATTTTCCTTCTCCCAGGAAAGTGAAAACCTTTGCTTTTAAATGAAATGTTTTCTTCATCTCTCAGGAACTCTCCAGCCAGGCAGATACTTTCTGCCTGTAAGAAAAGAATACCTAGGCTAAAATCTAATCATCTTGTCCAACTGCTTTAATATCATTTTAAAAATATCTCTTACTCTATCCAGTCTGGCATCTACTCAGTTTTTTTTCTTGTCTAATATCCTGTATGGGACTTCACTCACTGTGGGGACAGGGAACAAAGAAATGGTGGCCAGGAAGTCATCAGATAGAGCAGCCCTATTCTATTTTTCTGAGGGATTTAATGTCATCAGTACTTATAGAAGTGTGACGTTATATGTCCTAGTGCAAGAAAATAATAAAAATCATGGTGAAAAGTAAAAATAGGTACAGAACAGGTAGATAAAGATTCTGCAGAGTTGATAAGCTCAATTCCCCAATAAATCTTTCTGAGCTTGTTGAGATTAGCAGTTCAAAATAGCTGACCTGCCAGGAATAAATGGTGCCAGGAAAAGTAATACATCCAAATCCACCAAACAAGAACGCATGAAGTTTAACTTGTACACATGACATAGTTTTGCACTTGAAGAGTTCATCCAAAAGAATCTGTGCTTTATAAATTCTAGGCAACTTCATTTCTTTTTAATAAGTTATCTCACCAGAAGCAGTTTCCTACTACGAACTTGATGAAATCCAGCTCTTATTTACCCAGCAACTTTTATCACTAGATCTCAGAGTTCTTTTCAAGGAAGCAAACAGCAATATATACCCATTTTATAGATGAGGTAACTGAGGTCCAGCAAGTTATAACAGGGTGCCATAGCAGGGCAATATAAGAAGCTGGTTGTTCACATCTCATAGGACACATTTTTTCCCCACTCAGAGAAGCTGTAAGTTACTATGACTGCATAGAATGCTACATTCTTTAAGATGCAATAATTAAAGAAACTGCAGTAATCACACATTTCTGGAAATCACCCTGCAAAATAGGAAAATCAGGAAAGCTGGAATTTGCTAAAAATCATTCAGTGTTTTCAAAAGCAGGGACCAAAGTGAAAGTCTTTTCTGATTATGTTTTAATCAGTCAAAATACCTTCATCAGCCTGAATTTGAACATCTTTTTTTTTTTTAATGATTTTTTTTTCCCCTCTCTCTCTGGAATATCACTACCTATCATGCTGTGTTAGTAAAGTTTAACTTTCCTCAAGGACTTTAAGACATTTTGGTTTTGCTTACCCAATACCCACTTCATGATCAGCAATTCTGTCCATGAGAACTGGGTGGTTTTGACTCTAAATATTTGTTTGGGATGATCTGTGATGGTTTCGTTGGGAAGATTTTTCACTCCTTCAAACCGATCCGAAGCGTTCACTACTAACAGTCCAAGGAAGATTGTGAAAGAAACTGCGTGTGCCACAAACTTCATAAAAGGGCTTCGGAGGGTCCGTCCCAACTGAAATGAAACATACACAAGATAAAACTTTTGCTTCCTTCTGTTCATGTCAGCATCATTTCTCCCATTCACCCACATATATTACCAAACCCTCTTGAGCAAGTAGTAAGCAGCAAATGAAAGAATAGAACATTAATATGAGATGTGCTTATGTGTGTTATATGAATATATTCACGTGTATCAGCATTAAACATAACAAGGTGCCTACTTCTCCTCTTCTTTGCAACATCCTAAGCAGTAGTATATTAGAATCTTTTATTAATGCTGAACTTTTGGTTCACTAACAGTGTGTAGGAAATATCATTTCATTTAAAGATCCTTTTGTAATACTTTTTATATGCCTTGATATGAAAGTCTTCTCTTAAAATTACCACAAAATCTTGCAGATTCACTCCCTAGAACGTATGGATTAATTTCAATACAATAAGACAAGAATAAGCGCAGCAATGATCTGAGCCAAGGTCTTTCCTTTTCAACTAGTATTTGTTCTATTATTTCTGTAAAAAAAAAAATCTTATTCAGTTTAAGTAACACTTTTTAACATTTTCTGTGGCCTAAGTAACCATTATTCCAGGAAGATGTCAATATACAGCACTGCAAGTGCCACATTGTACATATGCTTTCCAGAACAACATCTAAGCACATGGGATATTTTTGCAGTATATTACACACTGATTAATCTCCCTTGATGACAGGACATCCTCAAAATTTTCTTAATATCTATTCCTTGATCATAAGACCTCATAAGAAACATGAGAAAGGACTAACGTATTTCCTTATTTAGCTCCAGCAGCAGCTTTGGTTGAAGTCCTTTCCAAATGAATGCAAGTCTCTGGTCGTTGCAGGAAAAAGAATAGCTTTAAAGCAGGGATATTTAGGTCTAACAGAAACATAAATAGAGCCTTATGATTCTTTCTATTCTCTCTTTTTCTTGTACAAAATTTAAAAATGTCAAAAATAGGATATTCTATTCTGTCAATGTCACAAACTGCTGGAAAATTTTCTAAGTGTTTCTAAGTACCAGAAAGACTTTCTAACACAATCTACTGTATTCAAGAGCCCTTATTAAGAATTTACTTCCTACCAACATCCATAAGTATGTGTTTAGGAAAGTGGATACTGCCCTGACTCAAAGTCCAGACTTCCTTAGTCTTATCTAGGAATATTATGGCAGATGTAGTAGGTCTTCTGTTTAAATGAAATGTATTAGAAACAATACCAACACTGATGACTGTGGTTCACACCTCCGCTGCAAAACCTTGGTGTGGTGCTAGTTCTCAACAAGTATTTCTGGTAGATGTTGACTAGATTTACATTTCATAGCACACCTTTTTATATTTCCAGTGCAAATGTCCTATACAGTAGTAACCTCCAATATTTCCTTTTGTGACCAATCTGGGAGAGCTTAAAGAGCAAATTGTAACAACGACTGTGAGCACTCAGAACCATTCTCAGTAGGTTTTAAGAAAGTTTACTTGCAGCCTATGGATGGCACATTCCCACTCTCAATTCACTAAGAGAGAAGAAAAACACTTCCTTCAGAAGCCTGAACTGTTTCCGAATACTTAGACATTTTCTCTTGTCTATAGAAACTTAAAAAATAGAGGCCTAAGATTATAGTAGTTCTGCCACTCAGCACAATGTTTTATGACATTAAGATATTTTTTCCAAGCACTGCAATACTGTTAAACTCAAGGTGTGTCATTCTTGTATATATCAATTTCTCAGTTTCTTTATTAAATCAAAATTCCATCTTCTTTCTGATGGAGACTGCATGGTAATGCCTGACTGCTGCTGTTAGGATGACAGAAATGCTGACAGGGTGTGAATACCAAGGTTCACTCTTAAGAGAATATCTCGTTTCATGACTTGTAATCTTGTCTTTATCATAGGAAAATTATAAAGCCTATAGAAATGTGAGAAAAAGGAAATATATAAAGGGTGAGAGTGGAACAGTTTTCCAAATGCAAACTAATCTTAATTCCACAAGATACGAACAAATCAAGATAGAAACTGCAAAAAAGAAAAGGTCTTCACTGTTTTCAGCACTATGTTCATAGCAGAAGAGTGACACACGCTGTAGACAATATATGTAGGTTAAATGAGGAAAAAAAACATCCAGAGAAAGTGGTGCAAATACGGCTTTAAGTGGACCGAAACACTGTTTATGGACTGGACAGTTCTAGTGCATAAGCAACACTGTGTTTGTTGTAGTGGAAGCTGCGGTCTATAAATCCTCAGCATCATTTCAAGAAAGCCAGAAAACAGCCCAGACAATGAGAGTTGCTTGTCATGATTGATGTTAGTGCTGTAGCACTTGAATGTGCACTTTGAGGGACCAGGGAAGAGATGATACATCCTGAAGTTCTGCACAGTGTCCAAACAGTCCTCCTTGCTCTTGCCATTACAATTTTGGGCAGCAGACTGCCCAGTTTTTCCATCTCACCTCTTATCTTCTCTTTAGATAATCAGAGAAATGTTTTGGAGACCAACATATAAACCAGCAGTTCGTTTCAGAGTTGTGACCTCTATGAGATGAATGAGTCAACACAGACATGTCAGGATAGAAAAGCTTACACTTAATGAGATTTTTGTCAACAGCTTGTCCATCCAGAGATGGATGAGCAAATGACACTACAATTGCTTTTAATAAATTGCAGTGAGCAACTGAGTACAAAAAGATGATTTTGGATTTCAGTTGCAGGCCACTCATTTGCCTGGGCATCAGTGTGTCTTTTAGGTCAAGCCTGATCTAAGTTAAACACCTCAGCTGACAGTTACTATGGAAAAATTATTTAAATCTCACATAGTTTTGTACCATCAGAATTGTTTCAATGCCCTTAAATCTAACTAAATACTTGAAAGTAGTGACCAAGGCAGAACTGATCAGCCCAAATCATCGCATGCAAGCCATCATCACCATCATCCTTTTGGAAAACAGCTGCCAGCGTAAAATTGTCTACAGTAACAGTACACTCAGGCACCATCCCTCAGCCCATGAACCTAATAATGGTGATTTTGAGTGAGTTACCAGTTCTTGGGGAAAAAGGGCATTCATTATCCCAATATTCAGTTATTTATATTGCAGGCTCCAATCAAAAAATCAGGACTACATTGTTCTGATCAATAGAAAACCATGTATTGAAAGACAATTTCTGAAATAATTTCCGACTTGACTTTAGGATAGAAGGCTAGATGTGCTTTTTCAGAAGAAAAAAAATTAATAAAACAAGACACTGAATAATGAGAAAGCACAAAAGGTTTTGTGTAACGAAAATCACAAAAAAGGAGAAGTTAAGGGAAAAATTGTGCTGTTCCATATTTAATTTTTTTTTTTAATTTTAATATGCCTACCTTATGGTATTTAATTTAATACCAAATACCTTTCTCAGTCATTTCTTATTTATGTTGCAATTTAGCTCAAGGTTTTGGCTGAGTTTTTGCCCTGCTGTCTTTGTTTGTTTTATGTTTTCCATTTAAATTCTCTGCTTATTTCTAGTCTAACCTTTTTCCTCACCTATGTTGCATTCAAACACAAAGCCTGTACTTCTGGGAATACACCAAAAACACTGCTGTGGGCTGGTGTGTCAGCTCCCTGCACATTCAACAGAGAAGAAGAAAATTAAACAGCTTCATAGATCCCCGCCAGACTGAGTTCCGATGTAAAGGAGTCCACAGTACATCCACATGAATTCACACTGTCACCTAACCAAAACCAACCACAGTACAGCCCAGGTTTTACTTATGCTTCTCCATGGGAAACTCTGGAGTCGTGTCCAGCATTCATAAGAGCTTTTGGCTTGTGTGTTGATACATATCTCATGAAGTTGCATCCTAAAGCACTGTAAGAGAAAGTACTTGTCTTGGAGATACTTTGGAGGACACCAAGCCCTAAAAATGTTTTATTATCTTGGATACCCCGGAAGACTTTTTTCAAAAGGTTTATCTAGTTTTACTTACAGATAACTCTTAAATTACAGTGTTTTCTTAATACCCGACAGCAGATCTATAATTTCTTGGGCTTGGCAAATTTAGGAAATTCCTTGCTGGATATTTAAAGGAAACACGAGAAGCTGCTTCCAAGACAGAGAATGTTACCAATGCCAGGGGTCATTTCTATCAGACTTAAGTCTGATACTTAAGTCTGATAGTCCTCTTGCTGAGAACACTCTACCTTGTAAGGGATGATGTTGCTGAACGTGAAATGAATTTCTCCCTTGCCACCTCTTTTTCCTTCAGCGAGTGTAGTGAAAAATCTATTTATCAGTCAGCCACACATCTATTTATCTCCACTCATTTGAGCAGTCTCCCTCAGGATGGAAATCTGCTTACTGAGCTCGTACCACAGACATCTCAAGCTTGTACACAGGCCAGTGGTTGGCTCTGGTCCTGTGACCTCTAAGCCTTGGCAAAACTATCCTGGCTCCACTGGATGCTGTGAGATAGAGCACAGCCATATTTAGGAATATGGAAATTTTCCAAATTTCAGCATCTTTTCCCTCAAATCCATGAAGATTGTTTGATTAATTATAGTCTTCCCTGCACCCCTAAGCTGTCCTCTACATCTTACCAGAGTTTCAGGTACATGTGCCACAGTATTGATCCACTAACTGAAAATACAAGGTTAGAAAGAAAGAGGAATGGGAAGAAAAGAACCCAGAAAAAGAGAGGAACTTGCAACAGTAAGTACAGAAAATGAATGAGTCAAAATATCAGAATAAACAACATTCACCTCCAGGTGTCCATACCTTGCTGCAGGGAGCAATCCAGTAGGCTATGGCAAGGAAGGGCAGGCCTATGGAGACCCCAAAGACAGCCAGGAACTTCACAGCTATGGATTGCTGCCGTAAGCCTGAGAGGTTCTCATACCACATGGTGAGCAGCTGTTGCTGGCAGTTGGGGTGAGCAACGAACTGTAAGAGGAAACAGAAAGAGGAATATTAGCAGCACTGTCTGAAGAGAGTGAGATTTTGGCAAGCAATAAGCTGAACTCGCCCAACAGAAAAATACAGGATGTGTCTTTGTCATCCGACACAGCTTTTGGTGTCAAAAATACAGAACTGCAAAATAACCAACCCAAGTCTCAACATAGTGGCAGAATGAGTTTCAGTTCTGGTTCTTGCCTTCTCTCTAGATAAATGTTTATTTGGACTGCCTGGGCCAAAACTCAACACCTTTCAGTGGGCAGTAAGGACAAAGCACCTCTGAGGGGTCAGGGTCTGCACCTCAGACAATCACAATGAGTTACAGAAAAGCAGCAGAGGGGTACTGCAATGCTAGAAGCTGAAATCTGTCTCTGATAAATAGCTAAAATAGCTAAAGCCATTGAAGGAGTAGCTTAACACAGCACCAATATAATACTCTTTATAATCATTGCATATTGACCCAAAGTGAGCCATTCTGCATTTTTCCTCTCCTGTAAACTGTAAGAGGTCTGGTTGGTATTTTGCAGTGAGCAACTTTAAATGCTTTATCTCAGATTATCTTTCCAAAATGATGCCTCATTCTTCACTGATCAGAGAAAAAGACAAATTTAGAAACAGAAGGAAGTGCTCTGGTACAGAAAGAACATATTTTTTATCTTAAAACTGAGATTCTTCAGTTTATTGTTCAGGGGAAAAAGAAAAGGCGAGCAGCAGGCACCTGAAAAGGGCAAATTCTTAATGGTAAAATGACAGCATCACTGGATCCCACAAAAGAGTTTTATAATAAAAAAAATTGAACTTCTTTATTTCATATTGTTCATCAGAGTGATTGAATTTAGCATGTGACTGTTTTTAATAACAAAGAGATAATTAAAAGGCAAAATAGCTGAAAGAAAAGATGAAAAATAGATATGTGGCTAATGTGGCTGATTGCATCTGGATAACTGAATGTTTCATTTATGAGTTTGGTGGGTGAATAAATGCTCTGAGAAGGGAAATGCAAAACCCTCCACTATTTCAAAAGGCAGAATTTTCTGGAGGTAGGAAGATGGGGAAAGACTAGAGAGAGAAAGAGAGGAGGAAAACAGAGGCTACAAGTTCCTACTGTGCTCTCATCTTTACTGTCTTTGAGAAAATGATCACATCAGAAATATAATGGACTATATTCTAGATAATGGTATGACAACAAAATTGTTACTGTGATTCTTAATTGCTAGAGCAGAATGAAATACAGTGGCACGTAATTGGGATGGCTGTGGAATAGCACAATTCCACCTTTAACAGCACATTAGCGACCATTTAAAATGCAGTTCTTCAGATGAATTAGCCTTCGGGGCAGCGGGGAGGCTACATTTCTCAAAAAGAAAAAGGAAAACCATCTTTCAGTGAGGAAACTTTACAGGGCGAAGAAATTTGTTAGGTACTTTTAACCTCTTTCATCTTGAGGAATGTTTCCTGGAAATATTAACAGTTTGTTATGCTTTCAAGTTGTTTCTCCCCCCCAAAGATATATATATATATTTTTTAAAAGGAAAATCAGTCCTGATCATCTGAACACTTAAACTTTAAGGTTAAGGTGATATCAACAGTACTCCAATGACAGATTTCCAAGGGGTCCCTGCTTGCTCAGGCTAATTATCTTCCTGGCAAACAGCCGAAAACCATGGAAGGAAGCTGGAAAGAATTGATTCCCTTCATAAATTATTTTTTTCTTCTTTAGATAGGATGAATTCTAAACCAGTTTTAAAGGCTCATAGAAAGGAAAGTTACACTGGTAGGCATGCAGACTTCAGCAACAGGCCAAAGGACCAGCCAGGCTTCCTGGCTTCCTCCTACTCCTGTCATCATTCACCGCATTATGAGGATTGATTAAAAGAGATTCAGCTTCCCTTGGCAATGAAGCAGCCAAAGACTTCTGCTGGTTGGCATTTCAGAGAATTCACAAGACATTTTAATACATTCATTGTTTCACTCCGTCTGGGAACAGCTAGAATGAAAATACAGATACAGGGAAACAGAGTAAGGAGTTGCCATAAAATCAAATTCACTGGAATAACTTATTTTGTATAATACAATTAAGATTGACAGTATGCCATAGAGCCTTGATGGTAATCATTTTCTGATTATTACAATAATGAAGAAAAAAGAATAAGATAGCATTGTGAATGGATTTTGATCGGTTATTTGCATACAGCAAGCAGTTTGATTTTTCATTACATTTTCTTCATTGTATATTAATGAAATAGGCAGCAATCATTGAACATCAGCCTTCTCTCAACCAAAACAGCAGAAATTGATCTTAGATTCTCAAAGACACAAAAGAGCAATTTAACTCTGTTTTTTCAGAGAATGGCCGCAGACATCAAGTTGGATATTACTCTAATACGCTTGGCATCAGAAACACAAAATTCTTTGCAAATTCTACACTCAGAAATAGCTACAGCAGCTTTCCTGATCGCATACCACACATAATCCCATAGATGGATTTTCCTTCTGCTACACCTTTGTAAGACCTATTAATAAAAGAGCACTTCTCTCCAGCTTGTGAGTTACACATGCACTTTAAAGTTAAAAAAGGTCTTAAAAAAAAGATCATTATTTAAAATATATCTTTGCACTTGCAAGTGAAGTGGCATTTTTAAGAGCTTCTGGAAGACACAGAAATACAGACATCTCCAAAAGTGTTCCACACTATAGGGGAGTATGCTATAGGTTAGCTTGCTTAGCAATAGGGATTAGTACATTAGTTTAAGAATCAATATATTAGTTTAGCAAAATAAATCCATAAGTGATAGTTCTAAAACTTTCCATTTCAGCTTTAGTGGGTGAACAGTTTAGTTTTTCCTCAATAATTTTGCACAGGGGACATAATAGAATACTTTCATCTTCTGCTTCAATGATTTTAACCTCATAAGATGTACTGGAGTCACAATAGAATACTTTTATCTTTTGCCTCAAAACATGCAAGGACATTTTTCTCAGGTTCCACATACATTGTTTCTAAAAAGTGGTTCACTGTGGTCTAATAAGCAGTGGAAATCTTCCAGACTGGGGAAACCGAATAAAAGTGAGTCAAATGTGTCAGTGCTGANAGATGGATTTTCCTTCTGCTACACCTTTGTAAGACCTATTAATAAAAGAGCACTTCTCTCCAGCTTGTGAGTTACACATGCACTTTAAAGTTAAAAAAGGTCTTAAAAAAAAGATCATTATTTAAAATATATCTTTGCACTTGCAAGTGAAGTGGCATTTTTAAGAGCTTCTGGAAGACACAGAAATACAGACATCTCCAAAAGTGTTCCACACTATAGGGGAGTATGCTATAGGTTAGCTTGCTTAGCAATAGGGATTAGTACATTAGTTTAAGAATCAATATATTAGTTTAGCAAAATAAATCCATAAGTGATAGTTCTAAAACTTTCCATTTCAGCTTTAGTGGGTGAACAGTTTAGTTTTTCCTCAATAATTTTGCACAGGGGACATAATAGAATACTTTCATCTTCTGCTTCAATATTTTAACCTCATAAGATGTACTGGAGTCACAATAGAATACTTTTATCTTTTGCCTCAAAACATGCAAGGACATTTTTCTCAGGTTCCACATACATTGTTTCTAAAAAGTGGTTCACTGTGGTCTAATAAGCAGTGGAAATCTTCCAGACTGGGGAAACCGAATAAAAGTGAGTCAAATGTGTCAGTGCTGAAGCTGATAGTGAAAAAGGAGAAGTAGTGGGTGGGCATTTGAACACCCTAAATATCACTGAGCATGCCCAAAGGGACATTAGTCCTTGAGAAAGAATGCATACATATGCCAGTGTATTGTGTATGTATATCTTAACTGTATAAATGTAGAGCCTGAACTCTGAGAGGGCACACTTGTTCATCAAGTTGCCTGGTAGGTATCGTGAGGAATAATGCAATGTCACTTAGAATACTTTTATCTTTTGCCTCAAAACATGCAAGGACATTTTTGCTTCAATGATTTTAACCTCATAAGATGTACTGGAGTCACAATAGAATACTTTTATCTTTTGCCTCAAAACATGCAAGGACATTTTTGCTTCAATGATTTTAACCTCATAAGATGTACTGGAGTCACAATAGAATACTTTTATCTTTTGCCTCAAAACATGCAAGGACATTTTTGCTTCAATGATTTTAACCTCATAAGATGTACTGGAGTCACAATAGAATACTTTTATCTTTTGCCTCAAAACATGCAAGGACATTTTTGCTTCAATGATTTTAACCTCATAAGATGTACTGGAGTCACAATAGAATACTTTTATCTTTTGCCTCAAAACATGCAAGGACATTTTTGCTTCAATGATTTTAACCTCATAAGATGTACTGGAGTCACAATAGAATACTTTTATCTTTTGCCTCAAAACATGCAAGGACATTTTTGCTTCAATGATTTTAACCTCATAAGATGTACTGGAGTCACAATAGAATACTTTTATCTTTTGCCTCAAAACATGCAAGGACATTTTTGCTTCAATGATTTTAACCTCATAAGATGTACTGGAGTCACAATAGAATACTTTTATCTTTTGCCTCAAAACATGCAAGGACATTTTTGCTTCAATGATTTTAACCTCATAAGATGTACTGGAGTCACAATAGAATACTTTTATCTTTTGCCTCAAAACATGCAAGGACATTTTTGCTTCAATGATTTTAACCTCATAAGATGTACTGGAGTCACAATAGAATACTTTTATCTTTTGCCTCAAAACATGCAAGGACATTTTTGCTTCAATGATTTTAACCTCATAAGATGTACTGGAGTCACAATAGAATACTTTTATCTTTTGCCTCAAAACATGCAAGGACATTTTTGCTTCAATGATTTTAACCTCATAAGATGTACTGGAGTCACAATAGAATACTTTTATCTTTTGCCTCAAAACATGCAAGGACATTTTTGCTTCAATGATTTTAACCTCATAAGATGTACTGGAGTCACAATAGAATACTTTTATCTTTTGCCTCAAAACATGCAAGGACATTTTTGCTTCAATGATTTTAACCTCATAAGATGTACTGGAGTCACAATAGAATACTTTTATCTTTTGCCTCAAAACATGCAAGGACATTTTTGCTTCAATGATTTTAACCTCATAAGATGTACTGGAGTCACAATAGAATACTTTTATCTTTTGCCTCAAAACATGCAAGGACATTTTTGCTTCAATGATTTTAACCTCATAAGATGTACTGGAGTCACAATAGAATACTTTTATCTTTTGCCTCAAAACATGCAAGGACATTTTTGCTTCAATGATTTTAACCTCATAAGATGTACTGGAGTCACAATAGAATACTTTTATCTTTTGCCTCAAAACATGCAAGGACATTTTTGCTTCAATGATTTTAACCTCATAAGATGTACTGGAGTCACAATAGAATACTTTTATCTTTTGCCTCAAAACATGCAAGGACATTTTTCTCAGGTTCCACATACATTGTTTCTAAAAAGTGGTTCACTGTGGTCTAATAAGCAGTGGAAATCTTCCAGACTGGGGAAACCGAATAAAAGTGAGTCAAATGTGTCAGTGCTGAAGCTGATAGTGAAAAAGGAGAAGTAGAGGGTGGGCATTTGAACACCCTAAATATCACTGAGCATGCCCAAAGGGACATTAGTCCTTGAGAAAGAATGCATACATATACCAGTGTATTGTGTATGTATATCTTAACTGTATAAATGTAGAGCCTGAACTCTGAGAGGGCACACTTGTTCATCAAGTTGCCTGGTAGGTATCGTGAGGAATAATGCAATGTCACTTTCTAACACCACATTGGAGTTAGAGTTTTCTTCCTCTGAAGCTGATAGTGAAAAAGGAGAAGTAGTGGGTGGGCATTTGAACACCCTAAATATCCCTGAGCCTGCCCAAAGGGACATTAGTCCTTGAGAAAGAATGCATACATATGCCAGTGTATTGTGTATGTATATCTTAACTGTATAAATGTAGAGCCTGAACTCTGAGAGGGCACACTTGTTCATCAAGTTGCCTGGTAGGTATCGTGAGGAATAATGCAATGTCACTTTCTAACACCACATTGGAGTTAGAGTTTTCTTCCTCTGAAGCTGATAGTGAAAAAGGAGAAGTAGTGGGTGGGCATTTGAACACCCTAAATATCCCTGAGCCTGCCCAAAGGGACATTAGTCCTTGAGAAAGAATGCATACATATGCCAGTGTATTGTGTATGTATATCTTAACTGTATAAATGTAGAGCCTGAACTCTGAGAGGGCACACTTGTTCATCAAGTTGCCTGGTAGGTATCGTGAGGAATAATGCAATGTCACTTTCTAACACCACATTGGAGTTAGAGTTTTCTTCCTCTGAAGCTGATAGTGAAAAAGGAGAAGTAGTGGGTGGGCATTTGAACACCCTAAATATCCCTGAGCCTGCCCAAAGGGACATTAGTCCTTGAGAAAGAATGCATACATATGCCAGTGTATTGTGTATGTATATCTTAACTGTATAAATGTAGAGCCTGAACTCTGAGAGGGCACACTTGTTCATCAAGTTGCCTGGTAGGTATCGTGAGGAATAATGCAATGTCACTTTCTAACACCACATTGGAGTTAGAGTTTTCTTCCTCTGAAGCTGATAGTGAAAAAGGAGAAGTAGTGGGTGGGCATTTGAACACCCTAAATATCCCTGAGCCTGCCCAAAGGGACATTAGTCCTTGAGAAAGAATGCATACATATGCCAGTGTATTGTGTATGTATATCTTAACTGTATAAATGTAGAGCCTGAACTCTGAGAGGGCACACTTGTTCATCAAGTTGCCTGGTAGGTATCGTGAGGAATAATGCAATGTCACTTTCTAACACCACATTGGAGTTAGAGTTTTCTTCCTCTGAAGCTGATAGTGAAAAAGGAGAAGTAGTGGGTGGGCATTTGAACACCCTAAATATCCCTGAGCCTGCCCAAAGGGACATTAGTCCTTGAGAAAGAATGCATACATATGCCAGTGTATTGTGTATGTATATCTTAACTGTATAAATGTAGAGCCTGAACTCTGAGAGGGCACACTTGTTCATCAAGTTGCCTGGTAGGTATCGTGAGGAATAATGCAATGTCACTTTCTAACACCACATTGGAGTTAGAGTTTTCTTCCTCTGAAGCTGATAGTGAAAAAGGAGAAGTAGTGGGTGGGCATTTGAACACCCTAAATATCCCTGAGCCTGCCCAAAGGGACATTAGTCCTTGAGAAAGAATGCATACATATGCCAGTGTATTGTGTATGTATATCTTAACTGTATAAATGTAGAGCCTGAACTCTGAGAGGGCACACTTGTTCATCAAGTTGCCTGGTAGGTATCGTGAGGAATAATGCAATGTCACTTTCTAACACCACATTGGAGTTAGAGTTTTCTTCCTCTGAAGCTGATAGTGAAAAAGGAGAAGTAGTGGGTGGGCATTTGAACACCCTAAATATCCCTGAGCCTGCCCAAAGGGACATTAGTCCTTGAGAAAGAATGCATACATATGCCAGTGTATTGTGTATGTATATCTTAACTGTATAAATGTAGAGCCTGAACTCTGAGAGGGCACACTTGTTCATCAAGTTGCCTGGTAGGTATCGTGAGGAATAATGCNACAGAGTAAGGAGTTGCCATAAAATCAAATTCACTGGAATAACTTATTTTGTATAATACAATTAAGATTGACAGTATGCCATAGAGCCTTGATGGTAATCATTTTCTGATTATTACAATAATGAAGAAAAAAGAATAAGATAGCATTGTGAATGGATTTTGATCGGTTATTTGCATACAGCAAGCAGTTTGATTTTTCATTACATTTTCTTCATTGTATATTAATGAAATAGGCAGCAATCATTGAACATCAGCCTTCTCTCAACCAAAACAGCAGAAATTGATCTTAGATTCTCAAAGACACAAAAGAGCAATTTAACTCTGTTTTTTCAGAGAATGGCCGCAGACATCAAGTTGGATATTACTCTAATACGCTTGGCATCAGAAACACAAAATTCTTTGCAAATTCTACACTCAGAAATAGCTACAGCAGCTTTCCTGATCGCATACCACACATAATCCCATAGATGGATTTTCCTTCTGCTACACCTTTGTAAGACCTATTAATAAAAGAGCACTTCTCTCCAGCTTGTGAGTTACACATGCACTTTAAAGTTAAAAAAGGTCTTAAAAAAAAGATCATTATTTAAAATATATCTTTGCACTTGCAAGTGAAGTGGCATTTTTAAGAGCTTCTGGAAGACACAGAAATACAGACATCTCCAAAAGTGTTCCACACTATAGGGGAGTATGCTATAGGTTAGCTTGCTTAGCAATAGGGATTAGTACATTAGTTTAAGAATCAATATATTAGTTTAGCAAAATAAATCCATAAGTGATAGTTCTAAAACTTTCCATTTCAGCTTTAGTGGGTGAACAGTTTAGTTTTTCCTCAATAATTTTGCACAGGGGACATAATAGAATACTTTCATCTTCTGCTTCAATATTTTAACCTCATAAGATGTACTGGAGTCACAATGGAATACTTTTATCTTTTGCCTCAAAACATGCAAGGACATTTTTCTCAGGTTCCACATACATTGTTTCTAAAAAGTGGTTCACTGTGGTCTAATAAGCAGTGGAAATCTTCCAGACTGGGGAAACCGAATAAAAGTGAGTCAAATGTGTCAGTGCTGAAGCTGATAGTGAAAAAGGAGAAGTAGTGGGTGGGCATTTGAACACCCTAAATATCACTGAGCATGCCCAAAGGGACATTAGTCCTTGAGAAAGAATGCATACATATACCAGTGTATTGTGTATGTATATCTTAACTGTATAAATGTAGAGCCTGAACTCTGAGAGGGCACACTTGTTCATCAAGTTGCCTGGTAGGTATCGTGAGGAATAATGCAATGTCACTTTCTAACACCACATTGGAGTTAGAGTTTTCTTCCTACATTAAGGATTTTTGATCTAGCAAGAGCCCCCTCTGCTTACAGAGCTGTTTCACCAATGCAGAACAGGACATGAAGTAGCTCAGTCAAAATTACTCCAGTTTGCTGGGAAACACACAGTGAGACCAATATGCCAATAAAGATGCACATAAAACTTATCTTCACACTGTACTCTGTGTTCTCTGAACCTTGAAGTGAACAAACAGTGCTTTGTTCTGAAGAAATTGTTATGAGGTACCTTAACAAAACAAGATGGGCCATTATTTTTGTGATCCAGAGCAGCAGAAGTAGAATTTGCTTCTTGCAGTGCTTGCGCTTCTAAATTACAACAAATAAAGCTGACAGAGGGTAAATACAGTGGGAATCTTGGTTGGCCATATTGGGCCTGATGAAGCATGTAAGTAAAGCTGTAGGAAGTTTAAGAAAGACTGGAAGTTACTTGGACTCAAATCACTGTCATCTAATTTCAAGTAATAAGTGAAGTAAGCAAAGTTCCTATCTAAATATCCATGCTATGAGATGATGTCCTCCTTGCCAGAGAGACCCACTTCAGTCATAGCCAACTGCTACCCATGGCTGCAGGCTACACTTTTAGAACCACTTGCATGAGAATAGCCTTGCAAAGAGAAGCACATCAGTCAGCCCAGACTCCTCCATCCAAGAGCAAAAAATAACTTCCATGGATCCCTGTTCCACTCAGGTGAAAGAAAATTCAACAGATCTACACCAATGTGATCTGACCATAAGAAATCAGCAAATCCTATGTGAGGAAGGTCCCCTGGGCTGTAGTTGCTGCAGATAGAACATGAAGCAAGGCAACATCCCTGCCCTGGGGATTTCTGCAGCTTTTCTCTCTCCTTGGGGTTCATTTGACTGTCTAATGATATCACACAAATATTCATGAGGATCTCACTCATCCTGTAGATGATTTTTTATGACAGCCTCAGTGAATATTCAGACCTGGTACTGAGTCAAACAGAGCATTTATAAGACTTATAGTAAAGGGAGAAGGGTTTAATTTGCAGGAAGAGTTCAAATGACCTAGAACTATCAGAACAAAATAGAAACGAATTGTGCAGCTTCACTCAAAGTTACTTTAAAAGGCACACACACAGAAAAGTAGTCAATACAGTGAGAGTAATAAAATATGCCTTTTGGAAAACCTCCTACATGGAACTTCTTAAATAAGAAAACTTTATTAGAGCAATTTGAGAGTGGGAAAATACATGCTTGCATCAAGTCCCAAGACACCCACATATTCCTCTACATTATTGAAATCCAATATCTGGATCCACTCGCCAATTAACTCAATCTAATTCCAAATCCTTATTTTGAGTACTTAAAATTTTAACATGCTACTGTTTGCAAACACACACCCTTCGTGCAACTCAGTCTGCCCCATAAAAGCATGATGTTTAAAATAGTTTTCCTGCTCTCTGCTAAATCAGTGAGTGCATTAATAGGGTTGGGATCTCACTTTGCAGAGCTGACAAGCAGTAGAGCTAAGGTAGTGAAAGACAACCCAGTCCTGGCATCACTGCCCAAAGGATCTATGCAGTGCACAGCTATAAAGGAGAAAGCATAGTTCTATTAGAATGAGCAATGTGAATGGAAACAGGGCTTGACTAGGCACAAAATATTAAAAAGACAAAAAAAACAGAGCTAAATAAAAACAAATCAGCCTCATAGAAAACAAAAATAATGGGGTAAATAAAACTGCCAGGACCATTTCAATTGCAATTTGCCTACTGACAGAAATCTTTAGCGTCGACTGGAAACACAAAGTTAACAATTCTTCTAGCAACGATAACAAAGAAATCTTCCTCCATTCTCACTTTATTTTCAATTCATGTTATGTAATATATTCAAGGTATAAAACTAGAAAATATAGTATTTATAGAAATTCTTCAAATTAAACCTGTCCATAGTTTACTCTCAATTTCACTTCCTTATACGCTAAGCATATTTTTTCCTACAGAGTAATGAGTTCATTCGTTTGTTTCTGAGGAACTGCAGTCCCATATTCTAATATCCTAGATGTTTTACAAAGACATCTGTTGATAATGCCTAGTTTCTCATTTCACATGTATAAATAAGTCTTGTAATCAAACTATTTATCTGACAAGCAAATGAAGTGAAAGTCCCAGCACTCCAGGTTGTTCATCTCTCTATAGAATCAGAATAACTTGGAAATCCTTATCATTCACCTATTCATCTGAAAGCATGCCACAACAAAAATCCATCAAAGCAAATTCTCTTGGGTAGCTACATAGAAAATGACCACAGTGGGCATAGAAGTTTAAAATGCTATAACCTCCCCTCCCCAGAGAACCAGTCAACTCTTCTTCAAGTGACAAGGAAAGACAGTGCTGATACAGTGTTCAAATTCTAATGCCTCCAATATAGAGAGTTCTACTCCCAGAGTTGATGGAGAGACTTTCTTGTAGGATTAAGTCCCCTTACCATGTGGTAGAGCTCCAAAAAAGTTATTAAATATTAATATCTACAGGCATGTGACAAGAACACTGCATAGAAGAAACTTAGTTTGTGCCACTACTCATGAAAACACTCAACATTGAAGGTATTTCCTAAATAAAGTTCAATTTGAAGTAATGAATCCTCTTCTTTTCTTGAGGATTTGTACTCATCCCCATCTGATTTTCTGTCCCAAATACATTAGCAGGTCTACTGCCTGTGGGGGAGATAAATGAAGCCAAAATTGGGGGCACATAAGGTCAGGTTTGTAGCAGACAATATTAATTGTTCTTTCCTAAAAGAATATTAATATTAATAAAGGTAATTTTTAAGTCCTTTTATCTATGATGGAAACACATGCAAAGGATTTGATGTGTTCTTCTGCTCTCTCATCAGTGTCTTCATGGACTTAAGACCCTGTAGCACTTTGCAAATGAAAATAATTAAGTCTGCATATTACAGTAAATTGGGAATATTGCAAACACCACTCAGGATGGAGATATGATTCATTTTAGCCTTGAGAGGATGAATTTATGGGCAGGAAATAACAAAATGAGATTCATCCTGAAGAAGAAATTAAAACATCTGGGCAAATGGAAATCATCAGAGCCACAGATTTCGTGGGAGGAAGGAACATTGCTAATGAAACAGAGAAATAAAAACTGTTTCAGTAAGGACAAAAAAAAAAAAATAGGAACACCTTCCCTATCTCTCCCTCTCTTAAAAAAAATTTTGCAAAAACAAGTAAAAATGCAACAAGGAAACTAACATGGATAAAGTAAGTTCAGAATGACCAGGGTATTTCTAC
This sequence comes from Odontophorus gujanensis, assembly GCA_013399175.1. Classification (NCBI taxonomy): domain Eukaryota; kingdom Metazoa; phylum Chordata; class Aves; order Galliformes; family Odontophoridae; genus Odontophorus; species Odontophorus gujanensis. Next base: position 710,024 of record VXAB01010559.1, on the reverse strand, counting down.
TGTCACAGAAAAAAAAATTCCTTTCTACAGTATCAGCAGGCCCTGGTGGCAAAGATAAGAAACACTTCTCATCCCTCCATTTCTTTCACAACCATCAATGACTGACCTCAATAAGCAATAACTAAACTCAGTAGATGGAAAAAAAAAAAGACCAGAGCTACAGAAAACAAAAGGAAAAAGCCATCTTCCTAAAAATATTTTTCATGGGGACTTCTCCTTGAGACTTCACATTTGGATGTTAAAACACATCCTTGTCCTGCTTAAACCATTATCCGTGCACGTTATGATCACAGGGATAAGAAGTTCAGCAATTATCCCATGGGAAACTCCTAACCTTCACCTTGTTTTAAAGAGGAACAAAGAGCTATTATGGAGACTTCCCATGACTTTGACAGCAAGGGTTGATTCTTCCACGTGTTCCACAAATGCAACCATTGGTGTCTCATGCAATGGTAAGTAGCTCCCTGGACTGTAGTTGCCACACGAGTACAGGGTAAAACTGCATCCTCAGAGCAAACAAATGGGAAACTGAGGATGCTGCAGCAGTTGATGAGAGCTATGTGACCAATGCAGGGAAAAATTATAATCTAATGTAGCCACGAGTATTCTGCTTGGAACATCCTCCTTATGTTAATTATTAATAATACATTTATGAGAAAAGTTCCTGTTTCAGTTCTCCATTAAATAGGATTTACATAGCCATCTGGTGCTCTGTTTAACTCTTATTAATTTTTTTAAAACTCAGTTTGTGTGTCTTACTGTTAATCTAATTAAAACCCGTGAAAGAGAGAGGTGCTCTGGCTTTGTGACTTATGAAACGAGCTGCTAACTGAGAAAATAGAGATGGCCACTCAACATTTGCAATTAGAAGAATACAGCAGCTATGATTTTTGACATTGAGAAAGAAGGGAATGAATGTCACTTCTCACGGAGAAGCAACAGCTTTAGATCTAAAGGTAAATGTCAAAAATGTAACACTCCTGCCAGTAATAAAAGGAGATAGAAGGGCATAACAGTATGGAGAAAAATTAGAATAGAAAATACAAAGCATTCTGTAAAGCTGGTACACACTACTCAAGTGCTCTTGTTGTGGTACATCATGGATTTCCTCACTGTTGGAGGTCTGAGGGAAGAATTCAAGGGGGAGCTGTCTCAGCTTCCATTCTTTAGACCTCACAAGTGGAAAAAAAAATCACCCTGTCTGAATTAGAAATAAAATCAAAAAAATGAAAACCTGTGCCACATTTATGTTTCCAGTATTTGATTGGAAAGCCAGCATAAATAATTACCACTTCACCTCAGTGCTGCTTTTAATTGTGACCTTTCCACGAGTACCCACTGGTCTCCATCATGCTGTTTGCTCCTACACGTGCAGCTCCCCAGCCCTCTGCCATGCCAGGACAGGGCTCTGCTGCTCCCCCTGCTCCCAGCCTTCCTCCCCCTTTGCTGGTGCAGAAAGAGTCCAGACCCTTACCAGACCATGTGTGTGGAGCCTAGCTAAGTCACACCAGGAGGCAGCAACAATTCCATAATGTGTGCTAGAAGTCCTTTTCTTGACAAGCAAACAGTGCTTTATAAATGCTTAATTGTTTGAAAATTATTTACTTTGCATTTGACAAACTGTTCCTATTGTAACAATTACTGTAATAATTTCTCAAGGAATCACAAATCATTAAGGCACTTAATCTGAAGGGAGCAATACTCCTAGTGAACTTGAACAGAGGATATTTGAGTGTAGTTTTCCAAGAATCCTAGGGTACAAAGTAATTGTTTAGTCCTTTCAGGTAGAAAGTTGAGTAACACAGTTCTTAAAGGCTGCTTTGTAAGTGACTGTAATTTTAGCTTTTTCCTTGCTGTGAGATACCTGCAAGCAGAATTTCTTAATTCTTCACTGCCCTTCTATATAAAATACTTAGTATATATGCCAAGAAAGGAAGTTTAAGAGCTTCTTTTTCAGAAAAAAGTACAAAGTAGATACAGATAAGGCTCTGAAGTCTGAAACTTCTGATGTTCTCTTGAATGAGTTTCCATTTCATCTGAGATCTTATAAATTAGAAGGTGGAGAAAAATGGAAAAAGAACTCTGATCGATACATCAGTGCAGAGAAAGATCATTTAGGACACAAACCAAGACCTGCTGAGGTTAACAGCTGCAGGTTCCTGGATAGAAGATGTAATAAGGCTTCAGTCCCTCTTTTGGTGTACAAGTTTTCCCATACCTTCAGTGTGATGAGTGAACAGCTCTGATCTCCCATTCAGTTCAAGGCCAAGTTGCCCTTGGAATGAGGGATTTTCAAGCAGAGATTTGGTCTTAAAAAAAGAGAGGGGTGAAAAAAACTGTATGTCTGGCTAAAAGTAAGTGCGAGTTTGTTAAGCAAATTCACTGCTCCGTTGCTCTGAGTGTGAGGAAGAGCGGTCCATACCTCCAGCAACTGACACTTATTCAGAAGCACAACTGTCAATTTAAGGATATTGTGATATTGTGACAGGACAAAAATTAACACTAATAACTCAAACAGCAAGCATTATTTTAAGTTCAGGAGTTGCCCTCCCAATTTAAGTACAAACATCTAAATTTCCCCGTCTCATTTAGAGCTTGTGGAGCTGGAAGCAGAAATGACCATCTGAGTGTTGATGCTAATGGTAAAGGTAGGCAGGTTTTAGTAATAGGGGCAGCAGCACATGTGATTTCTTCATTGCATTAACTTTGAAAATGTGATGTGGAATTTATAGAACCAGTCCAAGAATTTACCAGGTTAAATATGGCAAGTTGCTCTTCACGTCCCTTTCTATTATATAATTTACTCACGATGAAAATAGGTTTTAGAGCACAGGTTTCATATATGTAAGCCTAAATGTCTCTCAGCTGGATATAAAATGTGTACTTAATCTATTTTATCTTAAGGAAATCATTACTGTTCTACCCCAACACAATCTCTTCATTCAGCATGCACAATAAATATCAGCTTATTATCAGAAGTCACTGTAAATAACCAAAGGCATTTATCTGAATGCATCTCTGCCTCCCACAAATGAAGCTCTTACTTTGCAGCCAGCAGTTAAATGCTCACCTTCCACACAGGCAAACACTGCTGAAAAGGATATTCTGAGAAGTGCTAAACTGAGAGTCAACACGAGACTGAGTAATGTTCATGTTTATGTTCTGTAATTAACAGTTATTATCTATGAGCAATGAGTTGTTATCCACGAAGGGTACTTGCTTTCCCAGGCATATGAAGTTATTTATAAAGTCAAACTGTATATGGCTGATCACAGATGCCTTAAATTAAATGGTTATACTTCATGAAATATGAAACTAATAAAATAACAAATTGAGGAGATATTACTTTGAAACAGTCTAACCCAGGACCAACACACTCAAGACAGAACAATTACTAGCAGCAATTCAGCTCTTGGTAATGGTCTTGATATCTAAAAGCTGACACAAAAGTTTAGAAGAATAAAGGAGGAAGATGCCACAGAAAAGTTCATGTATTGAAAGAACTTGCGATTCTGACCAGCTTCATAAAAACTCCCAGACTATGGATGACCAGGGATACTCCTTGATGATGAGCTATGAGTGCCTTTCAGCAGAGTTCAATTTCTGAAAATGCATCAGAGCAAATTTGGTCCCTTGTTACCAAAGCAACAGCTTTGCTAGCTGAACTTGACCCAGCTCGTGGAAAGGCATCTTACTAACCATAGGCTCAGATGGTACACACAGCATAATAGGAAACTGTATTTGGCTCCAAACCATGTGCTCCTACATGAAAGCAATTCATTTCAAATGAGAGCTCTAAGATTCTCTTCAATTAATGGCTTTCATAACAGGAAAAGACCTTCTCTGGGCAGCAGAGTAAGACAGTCAGGAGGAAAACTGGAGCAGGTGACGGGTGTGCAAACGGAAAGAGAGCAGATGTTAGCTTGAAAATTTGGAATGCTCTTTCAGACACATTTCAGGAGCCCAGTTTCTATCAGTGCATATTGTAGGAGCAATTAATCAGGACCACCCAGGCCCAGAATTTGCCAGAATCAATTTTTTCCATTCATAGAACGTATTTCCATGAAGTGCTTGATCTAAACAGTCTTGGTCTCACTGAAATCTATCCCACCGATTTTCCAGGTGACATCCAGTTCACCTGTGAAGATGTATCCACCCAAACAAGCAGCTTACCTTTTTGACCTCATACTTAATCGCCAGTTTAATTCTGCTCAGACTCGGCCGATGATGCTCAGGGCACAGATGTATGTTCACATCTCCATTCAAAATCGCCTCTACTTCTTCTGTGTCTCTGCACAGGTCCAGTACTCCCACTACAAAGTCCTTGCATTGCATAGATAGCTTCCTATAGTCATTCTAAGGGAAAACAGAGAGACACAAGCTATGTAACCGTGCATTTTAGAGCATGCCTCAGACAAAATCTGCAACAAAAAACAGCCCCAAGAGAGCAACTGTGAGCAAGGATAATTCTGCAAATCATGCTGGCTGGAATAGTAGGAAAGCATTGGATTTCATCCAGCATATAGCTAGCTTTTTTACAAATACACATGAACTCCTTTCCCAATTAATTAGCAAAGTTTCTATCAGCAGCATATCCTAAGTCACAATAAAACACCCTCTGAAGAACTGTGAAGAAATCTTGATTAAGCAGTCACACAGCTTCTTTTCTAGATGATATTCACAGAGAAGGGAAAAGTTATCCAAACAAATAGGTTTGAATTTTCATCACATTTCACTATTTAGACTTTTTGCTATCAACTCTTTAATAAGCATCAAGGAGTTGCAGATTGCCACACCAAGCTACAGCATCACACCCAGATCTGCCCAAATGAATTAGATAGTTGTAATATCAGTTTTAGTTCTAAATATATTACTTAACAACCACATTAAGCTGTTCCAGAAGAGCATCCAGAGGATAATTCCCATCATAACACTTCTCCAAGAAGAAGGACTTCAGAAATGGAACGTGATTTTACGTGAAATAATTTCACCTCACAAGCCCAAATTACATTCATGGGAAAAGAGATGGCATGTAGCTGACTTTAGAGATGGCTAGAAGAGCAATTTCACTGCCTTAAATTGTGATTGATTTTCACATGCTGGCACTTAAAATGAAGAAAATGCCACCATCTGAGTAAATGAAGTAAATTAGAACACGATTAATGCTGCCATTAATATCCTAACAAAATGATATTAAAGACTTCATGAAACAAATAGAAATAATAAGCATAAGATAAGCTCCTACCGACTTGAGAAATCTTTTCAAATTAAGTTTGATGAGTTAATTAAATTCAGCAGCTTAACTAATTAAGGAAGAAGCCAAAAAAGAAAGTAGTTAAACCTGACTTTGATGAAATGATAAGAGTAGCCTGGCTTTGTAATTTCGTATTTTCTAAATTATTAATCCTAGCATTTAAACATAGCAACATATTAGCCTTCCTTGTAAAGCAATGATCTTAAATCTCTGTGCAAACATTAGTTAATTAGACAGCACAGCACTGATTGAAAGATGGTGTTACACATAGAGGTCATTGAACTTCTTTGGAAGTGGTAGAGTTTCTTTGCCCTTCAGAGCTGAGTTGCTCTTGACAATGAATATTTTCTTAAAGATGGTTTAATAATTTTGCTATAACTTTTGAGGCTCATGCGGTGCTCCCTCACACACACACTTCAGTTACTATACTGCCACATGGGCTAAAGGCTACTCTTTCCCAGGTGAGGATAACAGAACACTAATGTAAATTGTAAATTTGTTGAGTCATCCACTTTATGGGTGTGCAAAACTGGGAAACCACCAGCTTCCAGTTTACTTCCTAGGCTTGAAGCCTCATGCAGGAAGATTTGCCACTAGGACCGGAATTCACATTAACCCCATTAAGAAAGTGATGTAGGAAGTGTGGTTCCTGTTTGTGCTTTGAGTTCCCCAGCCTGAGATCTTTAGAAAGATGTCTATCCCACAACAGCTCTCAAAACTATTTAGCACTTATTATACCTAAATGCTTCAGGGTCAGGATGAGAGATGCTTGCATAAAGAGAAAGGTACCCTATCTGATGGGTGTTTGTGGGATCAGGGGATGTATTTTAGAGATGAGACTTCTGTGAGGAGGAACTTCCAGGATTACATCCGCTATCTGCCCCAAACATTGAAGGCTAGGTCTCCCATTTCCTTCTTGAAATTCACCATGTTCTAACAGTGCGTAGGCTGGGAAATAAGTGCATAAGTGCACCAGGTAAAAGAGACACTTAATTAGCCCAGCAGGCTTGAAAGAAACAAGAGAGAACTTCACTGAACTGTAATAACATCCCCTGTTTTTACACTGTTTATGAAGTTCACAAGCTCACCTCCTGGTCAGTGTATTTTAGGTAATCTCACCACTATTTCCACATTATCCAAACAACAGGTATATATTAACTCATTATTTTTTAATTCTGCTGCTTCCTTTAAGGAAAGCAGTTTACTTAGCAACTAAAAAAAGTGCTTCTGAAGCACCTGTAAATGGTGGGCTCCCAGCTGGCACACTCCATCACAACCCAGCTTTATTCACAGCTCCTGCAAGCCCACTGCTGCCTCTGATCTCATACACTTGCAGACACCATGGTTGATATCTCTGTTCAGAATCATTTTGCCCCAATTCTAAGTGCACACAAGAAGCAGCAGGATCTAACCAAAATACAGAATGTGTGAAGAATAAAAATAATAAAATACATTCCAAACAATACATGACTGGGCTGGAGAGCAGCTCACTGTTCCCAGGAGGCATTTCTCACACGTTGAGGCAAACCTCAGGGATCACTCAGTGCTGTGCCTTCAGACTGGATTCCTCTTACAAAAATCACTTATTATTTTGTGCTGGCTTCCTTGATGTTCACAGTCAGCACAGAAAATCCTGCTCTGTTTGCTAATGAGAACATACACAGCACTCAGTGATTCTCCTATGTGAGTGCCTTTCCCTTCACAAACAACGTTACAATATCATTATTTTAAAACCAGAATATAAGAATTAAAGATTTGCCATTTCCTGCTTCTCCTGACACTGTTGTACATGTGGAGCTGAAAATGCCTGAGTCTGCTGTTTTGAAAAGGCTGATGGTACTTGTCATTCACTGCAATTTCTCTGAGTACCCTATTATTATCTGTTGATTATGTTCTAAGTGAACTCTCTCATATCCACGCATCTGTTTCCAAACCACCCAGATTTCTTCAGTAGAGGGCTGTTTCAGGTCACAGGGATGCAGCCTGAGTGAAAGTTGAGAAGTGATGTGAAACATGAAGTAAAAGCAATCATCTCTCTTGATTAGTTAAGAAACTAACACAACCAAAAACAAACAAAACAATCCAACAACTATTTCATAGAACCCTCAGAGTCAGAAGAGGCCTTTAAAGGCCACCTAGTCCAACTCTCCTGCAATGAACAGACATCCCCACAGCCAGATCAGGTTGCTCAGAGCCTGGTCCAGCCTAGCCTTGGATGTCTCCAAGGATGGGGCACCCCCCCCATCCCTGGGCAACCTGTTCCAGATTTCAATCATGTCAAGGATTGCAGAAGAACTTCTTTATCAGGAGAAGCTGACCTCTAAACACCAGCTCTGCAGGGACATTTCCAGGAGCTGGAATCAATGATTCTTCTGGGCCCCTACTAAATTGGAATATGCTATGATTCCACAATTTTAGGTGACAATCAGAGGAATCTGGTCTCAGTGCTGACATGCAGTATGGCTTGAGACATACTGAACCTCCCCTGGGCACGTGAGCTTTTACCACAAACTAAGTGGTGCCAGGAGTTCAGGAGGAAGGGGACAAAAGCACCTCATATACAGCCTTCATCTCCCTCAAATTTACCACTGAGTCCTCTGCCTTTCAAGTCCTGGACTCAGAAGGATGTTGTAGATTTAAGTCCTACTGAAGTTGATGAAATACTTCCAAACAACATGCTGCAGTCTGAATTTATATTTTGTCATAATTATTGTAGATAACTCACTGCACAGTGGGCCACAGACCCACACAGCAGCAAATGTCACATGGATACAAAACAACCTGTACAAGTGCACTATTCATGAAAACCACCCTATCTGTCATTATTTAGGATATCTAATTAAATTCACTCACATAATTACTTCTAAATAACATGCATAAAGAGCAAAGCAGAAAGCACAACCCATCACTAGATTCTTCAAGTAGAGATAGCTCTTAGATTGATTGTTTTCACTACTGCCATGTCCTTTTAACACCTACTAAACTATTTCAGATTTCTGACCAGAAAAATGAACATCACAGATGAGCTGCCCCTCAAACATACAGCTGTATACTTTGATCAGAAGGATTTCACCAACCACCTTTTTCAGGTTAAAAAAAATAAAATAGCCTAACATTACTTACCTCTTTGTCTATATTTCCTTGCTGAATAAAAGACAGATAAGAAAATGGGTAGTAAACAAGATACTTGAGTACCTGTAATGCAAAAGAAAGCACAGCAATAACAGCAGAGCAGCAAGATCACAGCCTGCAGTAAGTGAGGGTTCACTTAAACACCAGAAATAAAGGAAAGAAGCTGCTTGCCTCAGGTACACAGACATCTCCAGCAAGATACCCTTACTGCTCACCCCTGCCTTTCCTTAAATGAGGTCTGGGAAGGGGTGGATCCTGACTCCACCCCTTCTGGACACTCAGGTGCATTGTATGCACCTGAGCTCCCCTGGGTTGTCTCTGCCATCCCACCAGGTGCTCAATCACTGGTTCAAGCCATGACTTGCATTTCTGCTACGGTATCATATTATCATATCATTATATCATCATATCATCATGTTTAAAGCTCTGTCTTTCAAATATTGCCTATCCCACAAACCTGATCCATCGTAGTGTAAAGGATTTCCACGCAAATTCAAGATTTCTGGTACTCATGACCACGCACGTCCCCCACAGATGACTGGGTCTATCGTGGCACCAGAACACATCTGTGAGTTTCCAGTGCAATCACAGATTAACTGTATGGCACACACTTGCAAAATCCAACCTCTCATTTGTGAGCACTACAGAAGCAGTGGAATAAAGTAAATCTGGCATTTCTGCTTAGCTTTAGATATGTTGTGCTTTCAACGTCTCCTTGAAGTTCTTGGCTCTCTCTATTTAGTTTACGTCACACGTACACATATATCATGGAGAGAAATATTGCATTGCTTGGATTATTGTTTCGAGGAGAAGCAGAAAGAGAATAAAATGCAGAACTGAATCTGTAAAGAACAGCAGAAAATGCCCCCAGATAACAAGGCATGTAGAAAGAAAACCAAGGTGAGAAAAAGGACGAGGGAAGCCAGTAATATTACATGCTAGGTTTGCATCACAGTTTTTAAATAACAATCATGTCAAATAGTCAAAATGCTTAGAAATATTTACTAATTAGATTTCACATGAAAAAAATGCGAGCGCCAGCTAAGAAGCTGTTGGACCTATTTCCTTCTGGGTATTTACACAGTCTGTGACTGGCCATATGTTTCAGAAGGAAAAATCACAAGGCCTGTGGGAGGGAAGAAAACAAGAGGAGCTGCTAAGAAGGGCTCTAGCACTGCTCCCATCACCACGGTCACTTCTCAGGGGCACCAAACACATCCCCCAAAGCTCCACTGACTGTGCACATAACCGCTGGTATCTTTGACTACAGCTGAGTGCATTTCTACTCTTCCCAGACTAAATGCTAGTATGCATAGATGATGTCAAGTCTGTACAGTTAGTTTTCCAGACAGCACAAGCTCTAGTTGGTTTATGCTCTTGTGCTTTCTAAATGGCAGCACATCAGCAATATTTTAGGAGCTTTGTGTCGCATCCAGTGGGCATATCTCTGAAAATAAAGCTAAGTGCTCATTTGAAGCATTTCACTCCTCAGGTACTTGTTGTTAAGGATGTCTGGAGGTAGCAACAGATGTCACTTGTACATTTTGCAATGAACTAGACCTTGACTTTTTCACCCCCAAAGAGCAAAATATAATAACGAAGCTGTTCAAATGTAAGTTTGACATTTCAAAAATGTTTCTGTGTTATTTTCCAAACAATTTGGTCCTTTCTAAACGAAGCCAAGATAAGCACGGCACCTGCCTGCTCCCTGCAGTGCTGGGCTGCAGTGGGGCCATGCCTCAAGGCTAAGGGTGCTGTTAAAACCTGTAAGGAATTGTCAGGAGACAATGAGGGATGTATGCAGCAAAAGAGCCCAAGGGCAAAACAGACAGTACTGTGCTCACATTATTTTTGACCAAAGAAGTCCAAAAAACAACAGTGTGTTTTGAGTGAGGAACAAAAATTGTATGGCTTCCAATAAGCCATGAAAATATCATCCCTTGCATCACTGCAGGAATTTCAATGGCAGCTGCACTGAATGATTTAGTGTAGGAATGGTTTGGTTTTTTTTTGTACCTCTTTTCTCCTCTCTAGGTCAGGCTTTCTAGCTGTAATTTATCTCTTCATATGCACTGCAAAGCATGACCTCTGAGGCAACATCTCTCTTCAATGAGGGGGTGGAACTGTATGAAACCAAACCTGCAGTTCACCTTGGAGTTGTTCTCCAGCAGATACACCAGCAGATACACATTAAGGAAGTTAGATCTAAGGTGGTGATAAGGGTTTCCACTGTGACGTTAGGAAATCTCTTAAAATGAATAATTCTGCTTTTCTCACATTCTTCACCGATCTGGTGGTATGAGTAGCCTACTGCAACAGTATATCATCAATGGTAGAGCAGATGTAATCAAACATTTATTATGTCAAACAGAAGGCTGTTTCTTTTTTATTTTTTATTTTCCCCTCAGTAAAAATCTCATAGTACACTCTAATTTATATCTATTAGCAGTTCATAATACTGAATGCAGAATTATTATTATTTAAAGTGATAAACACAAGAAAAAGACCCAATAAATTGGTTTATCACTGAAAATTCCAAGAATTTTTAAGTGGGAACAGTCAAAAGCTGAAGAAACATCCCCATCTTACTTCTACTGTTTTTCCCCTCTCTGTTATGTCTGTCAGCAATACCAGCAATTAATTTTGGGAAATTGTTTCAGTGATAAACACAGCTTCTGTAGGATGAAAAACAACCGATCAGTTCTGCATGCTCTTTCCAACATTGGTAAGACATGCAGTAAAACATTGGAATGTGAAAAACATTTCTTTTTTATATTTTCTTTAAAGCCTCTTCTTATGCAGTCTTTAAAATTTATTTTTTACCATTTATCTGGGCAAAATGTCTTATGTGGGGAGGTAACCACAAGAATCTATTCACATAATATTAGCAAAAAGCCATGTTTTGAGACTGAAGGCAATTCCCAAGCCTTTAGCCAAAACTTCATATTTCCTAGGTTGAATGATTTCAAAATCAGTCCCCTCTACATTTTTCTAAAATTCTGATTTTTTTCCAGTGCAAATTTGAAATAAGTTTCATGTACATATGAGCACTGAAGTCTCTTCAATCATTGGAAATTTTCACCCCGAATGGGGCATTATCTTTTTGTACAGACATCAAAGAAGTTGCCTGAAGAACACCTCCTACTCCTGCACTCCTTTCCCACAGTCACCCTCTTCCTGACAAGAACCATCATTGGGCACCTCCATAGTGCACGTGAGCACAGAAAAAATCAGTGTTATTCAGTGGAGAACAAATGTCTTATTCCATGTCTCTGAAGATATTTAAATGTACTTAGAGCAGAAACTATGTTGGTTGGCAATATATGTATTCTTTTAAATTAGTGTATTTAAAATCCCAAGGCTTGCACAGAACCTTTTCAACATAATATGGCATTTTAATGCTTGATATCCTTCTCTTTCATATAACCTCAGCTGGTTTTCAAACACACATCACAAGTAAGCCACATGCTTTTAATTGCTCAACTAATTAAAAGGTGGTTTTTACCTTCCTGCAGATTTTCTCAAACTCATTTGAATGCTTATGCTGGAACACCTGTTTCCAGAAGATAAACTGTAGAGTCCCTGGATGTCACATAAACAGGACAGGCTGTACAGAGGTATTAAGCAAATGCTTTGGCATTCAAAGTGCAGGTAATAACTCGCATTAGCAAAGGAGAGAGTCTGTTTTCCTGTGTCCTGTCATCAACAGCTTCTCTTTTTAAAATACAAAGTACACATTTCAAGATACTACTCTGCTAATTCTCATGAAATGACACACTTGGCAATGAGTAATTTTCATGCTACACTGGTGTAAAATTCTCTGCAACAGATTATATTCCAGGCAATTGGCATTTTTGATCATGTAAATGCCAGAAACAACAGGCACTAAAGTACCTATCAGCAGTTTGTGGTAATGTAAAATTATTTGTATATCATTCCTGTTTATCCACAATCCAGTGGATAGTCTGCTTAGAAGCAGTGGGGATGGGTTCATTATAATTATCTACAATAACAACAATTACCAACACAATGAGTGATAAACTAAATCACTTCCCATCTGCATCCACTTCGAAGTTGGACTTGCTATCCTCAGACTGCATTACTTCGTTTACATTCATTAATATGATATTAATTCCCTACAGTGCCTTGGATAAATGTACCTGACTTTATTTTCCCATCTGCTGATCTAATATTATTATTCCACTCAGAGCTATAGTCCTAATTATGCTCATTTGTTGTTGCAGTAGATATCCTTGCCCAACGTGAATAATAAGCAGCAGTCTTTGGAAACCAGTTATCTTGCTCATAACAAATTGCTTGGTTCTTAACTATTCCCTAAAAACTGATGATGGTATTAGCTGAAAGCTTGGGCATTTGATGTTTCTAAAGCTTACCAGTATTGTGTTACTCTGATAGTGCAATAGTGATAGCATCGTTTTCCATCTGTTTGCTTCACCAATAATATGATTTCATCTTTCTGAAAAATGTCTTCATCTTTGGTACTCTTGAGTGTTCCCTCTTGGTAGCATTTAATGCTGAGGGGAGGAGAGAGGGTAATTGTATTATGGTGTAATATTAGATCTGTAATTGTTCTGGAAAAAAAAAAAAAAAAGACCAAAAAAAACTTCTCTAAAATGATTGCTAGTAAGGGCACACTCAAAGTCACACCAACTCTGCACTTGTTGCAGAAGGATCCAGTGGCTGACATGGGAAGGGTCAACACATCTCCTCTCCTTTAGCAGCATCCAGCTACAGGTGGCAGGAGCCCTGTCTGTGTTTCCACCGGTAGATGCACTGAGTTGGAACACCAGGACTCATTTTGCCTTACACGCTCAGTGGGTAAGAAAGGAAAACACTCTGTCACTGTTAACTAAACTCAGGCAATCGGCCAAATTATTCCCCCTATTTATCACAGTGCTACTAGCAGCTGGCAGCAAAGCCAACAGGCAAGCAAGCTGCTCCTCTACAGAGGCACTGGGGACACAGCTGAGGCACAAATGAGAGTCCTTCAGCAGCCAGGACTGGAGAGACAAAGATAAATAGCTGTGGGATAGTCTAGGCCATTGGTAAAGTTTGTGGTAGAGCATGCATCCTCCTGACCAAAACAATGACTGATGGATTAGATTTCTTTGACAGATCTCCTCGTCTGAGATGCAACAGATTGCTTTTTATTTATACAAAGAGAGGAACCTACAAGCAGTTCTCAGCCTCAATCACACCCACTGGTTTCACTTTCTTTGGTTCTTTTAAGAGTGGGGATGAAATCATGATTTCAGCAAATCCTAAGAAGATATGATGGTCAAATGATCCACGATTTTAACAAGCACTGGAGTTTTTCTCCCATAGTAAAGCTGTTACAAAACACAAAATGAATAATGTTGTGGAAGGCTGAAGTCTTTATACGTAATTAGATTTTGAAATTATTTCCAAATCATTTGTTGCCTGCTGTCAAAACACTTCAAATTCCTCATTAACTCATTATAAGATCTATTATGCTTCAAGCTGACTACAAAAAATTCAGGTATGGTCTGTATCAAAGGTAAGAGACTCTTGAATTCATTACCAAAAATTCTAGTTTTATAAAGAACAAAAAGGAGATTACCCATCTCTAAAGTCATTTCTCCTGAATATATTAAAACACACAGAATTATGCTGTATAAGGTATTTTGCATTCAAATATATTTCCTGAAAATAATGGCACAGTAAAATTAGCAAAGAACTGGATATTTCCTCCAGATAGGTTTTTTTAAAGGGGACAAAGTGAAAATATTCAGGTTTCTTACACTGACACATGCCCAGTTATACCTGTTGAATCTATTTTCCCATCTACTCTTTCAGTACACTCAAGGGCTTGTTTCTCTGAGACAGTGATGAGAACGTTTTCCTGCAGAAGGTATTCCTCTGACTTTTAAAGATTTCTCCTTCTTTTTCATGAACATCAGCTAGCAGATTTAACAATAATGTCACTCAATCACCCAAAAAATAGGCTAAATGACCTCGTAAGCAGTGACCAGGATCCAATTTTCTGCAACTACACGGTGAGTTGTACTGTCACTAGAGTTACAGCTTTCATGAATAATGATCTTACTTTTTCCAGGTGCAGATATGGGTTGTAGATGGCTGTTATACCCTTCACTGTGAATCATAGCATCTACTACTCTGCTCCACTTGGAATAGACATAGACAGATGCTAACATACCTTCCTGTTCACAGACACATTTTTTTTCAAGGCGGCTCCAGGCATCACAGCTTTGGCATTGGCCAAAAGCATTCTGAAAAGCTTTGGAGATTTTCTTCTCATGCAACGTTTTAAAAACATTTTTCTTGGGCAATGTGCCAGGAAGAAAATGATTTAATCACAGAACAGGCATAGAGAAAGCACTCACAAGAAAAGCTCCCAAAATACTGAGCAAACTTCTTAATATATAAAAATATAAATTGAACCATAGAAAAGTATTTCCTTAAAAAAAATAAAAAAAGTCAGAAGAATTCTCTATATGCATTTTATCATGTTCAATAGTTCCTGCTGCAAACCAATGCAAAATGTAGTTGATTAGTTTAGCTCTCAAGAAAAATCCAACGTGCAGTCAAATATTTATGGATTTGTCTTTGAAAAAGAACAGCACAGAGAATGAGTTCCTCATGTGCAGAGTCCCACTCTGTGAGCAAAATGTAAATTTCACTGTGAGGCTTAAATGCGTTTTCCTTCTCCCAGGCTATTTCCACAATCATTCTTTATTTGCTCTCTTATTTTAATATTTATTTTCATCCAATAAATTAAAGTTTTAATAATAGGAGCTTGTTTTCCTGCTTTACTCCTTCCTGTGTTGTGAGCTGGGTAATTGGTTGTACCTGCTTATGCATTTGCAATCTGGAGAGAATTTTAAAAAAGAGTCATATTTTTAAAAGCATGTTTTCAAAGCAGTATGGATAAATGGTTTTTAAGAGTGAAAAGAAAAAGAAGACATTTCTTAATTTAAAAATACCAAATGCCATCCCTGACCCCATCTCTAAGAACAAATAACATTCTCATTAAAGACTGACCTGGAAACGTTCATATCCCCCAAAAATTAAAAAACAAAAGAGGTTTTAAGTTACTATTGTGCTTTTAGCAATAGCAGACTCCATCACATCTACAGAAGTGTACAACTCTCCTGCCCATGTGTTGGAGGTACAGATGCATTAAGGTTTGTATAGTTTTTATCTTCTTTTGCAGGGATCATACTTGGGTAAAAAAATCAGAACATGAGTTCATCCTTTTGACACTCCATACCAAGATGGCCTGAAGGGCAGCAAGGCTTACTCTTAGAGGAGACAAAGATATTGATGTAGCATAGAGCCAATAAGAGAAACAGAAGACGAGCTAATTAGAACCCAGATTACAGAGCAAGAAGCATCAGAAAGGGATGTTCTGTCCCAGCCACATCAAAGGGCAGAATCAGCAAACATTAATTTGGGATAAAGCTGAATAAGGTGCTGACCTGCTCTCTCAATTGGGAATTTAGCAACAAGACACAAGAGACAGAAGAGATGCACTGAGAGGTGGTTTTTACTCCCAAGCAGCACTTTTTGGAGCAGTTGTCAAAGAACTCACAGGAGGAAACATAGCAGTTCCTTTGCAGCTGTGCACAGACGTGGTGCAAAAAAGATGTCATTTGGAAATAGTGACCATTAATATATTCAAAAGATTTTATGCTGGTGGTGCTTAATTTTCAAAATGGTAAGACTAATTATATTGTAAGATTAATTATATTTGTGAAGCAAAAAATAAAAGCAGCACTGAAAGGGAGTGAGTATATTCCCTGCACTGGAGATTTTAAAAGGTCCCTCTGTCTTCTCTTCCTAAAACTCAGCAAGGTGAAACAGCAAAGATAATAAGGCTGCACAAGTGAAAACTTGCCTTTTTAAAAGAACAAGTCCTGTCTGGATGAAAGAAAAAGAAAGAAAAAGAAGAAAAAAGCTGGAAAATCAAACAAAAATCTGAAGACCATATAAAAACACTAGGGAATCAGTAAGCATCTTGCTGAAATAATAAATATCACTAACAAAGGTGTCAGAAGTAAGACACATGTCAGGAAGAATATCGAAGCAAGGGATTATGTAGGGATAAAAGGATCACTCAAGGAAGAGTTGTTCAGAGTGGCTGATTTAGAAGAGCGCTCATAAAGCTAATTAGGAAGATTCCCACAACAGCATCTTTATTTTCATGGGAAATGAAACTTAGGGAATGCCTCCAGATAGTCCTGAGAGCAACAATGCCAAAGAGATTCTTCTGTTAGGACAGAAGTACAGTGTCTCAGCAAGATACAGATGCACCAGTGCATATTGTCTTGCAACAGCAGTACTGTGATGTTCTCAGCATAACGTCCAGTCCAAATTCTACATTTGCAGAGATAAAGCAAGAAATACATAGGAATTCTACAAAGTTATTTTTCTTGAAATGTTTAGCTCAAGCACATTCTATTAACAATTTAGGTAGGAAAAAAAAAGTGGTACTGACTTACAGGAGCAAAAGTTTCATTGCAGGAATGCCAGATCATCCCTAACTGATACATGCCATCATGTCTCCTGAGATGTTTTGCCATTCTTTTTGGTTCCCTGAGGGTTTAGGGTTTTGAGTCTCAGCTGTCTCGCATTACTGCAGCCCAACTGAAATGACAAGCAGTTCCTAGCAGGCATATATCTCTGTAGGCAGCTACACACTTGACTTGATGCCACACAAGCCGTTGCTCCCCCTAAATAGGGCATCAGCCAGGCACAGCCCATCAGCCAGCTGAGCCTGGACATGCCACATACACACACAGGCAGGATAACGTCACTTCTGGATTTTGACATCTTTTAGAGAAAGCACTGCAGTTGATCAAAGAGCATCAGCAAGAGACACAGAAGTCAGAAACAAAACATGCTATGGTAAATGAACAGAGAGTGTTGGTAGGATTGATAAACAAAGAGCAAACACCATATGTCTTCCAGGTGGTGGTTTTGATCACACCTTCAGTAAGATTTTAGTCAACAGGAGCTGGGAACTTATTTCCCACATACAATTCATGAGATCTTTTCACAGCCTCCTTTGTGATTCTGTAATTTAATTTGTCTGGATTGCTAAATGGAATTAAATGGCTGATTGTCTTCACCACAAGGACATTTCCTGATCTTAAAGCATGTCGTGTATTTTGGAGCAAAACAGACGCGGGTGTGGGTTGGGATCTCACCAGAAAGGAGAGTGTTCGGTTGCAGCTTTAAAAAATGAGTAAACAGAGCTACTGCTCCGTATTTCTATCAGTCTGCAGGATGTGAACTGCCGTATTAAACCTATGCTGCTGTTACATTTCAAGGCGCAAACACTTCTGTAGACTGTTTGCTAGAAAGATTATCTCCTAAAGGAGCTCAACAGACACATGAAAATAATTCTATTGACTCTGCTATTAATATCTCAGTCTTAGAAAAGAGTCACCTGGCTGTGAAGAGCCAATATCTGTGAAGATTTCTGCATCCAGCTTCATGCCAAGGTGACACAAAGAAGATTGATTTCCCTGGGGTGAAGAGGAGAGCAGCCCTTACCAGTTGGATTCACAGGCAATGACTTATTTGTGTGGACAAATCCTGCCTGTGTTATTCACACTAGAAGTTTACTTGCATGAGCAGAACGAGTAGAATTCACTGATTGAAGACAGATGGGTTATTTGCTTTATGACTTATGTCCAAAGTCTGCCAACTTTGAAAGAAATGGGAGTGAACGTAGATCTTTCAGTTTGAGTAAAAGCACAGCCTTCCCCGGTAGCTTCAGATGCTTAACACCTTTTATAGACAGCTGTGTTTAACATTTAACTCTACTCAGAAGCTGTAAAATATCCTAGCACAATATGAGATATAAGAAACATAAAATATTGGGAGGTATTCTGAAATTTCAAGAATCCGCATTAGATGACTTTTCTGCCTATCTCATTTTTAGGCTAACTGCCAGGTCATTTATTGCACTCAGATAGCTAGTATTCTCAGCAGAAACAACCAGTACAATAGGTTTTAATTTTATTTTGGGAGAGGATGATATTCTGGTTGAATTTTACATTTTTAGACTCCTGGACTATCTCTTTCAAAGCAATTTATTTTCTATATAAACATAACATTATTCTACATTTTTCTTTTTTAATAAATAAACCTTGTAAAAGCAACTTTTGCTTGAAATAATAACTTATTTAAAGTATGCATCCATTCTAGACAGTTGTACGGGTTCTCATCTTCTGCAGTTTCATCTCAGCTTGAGTGAAAAAGCACTGATTTAACCCAATAGTCAGTCTGCTCCAGTAATACCATTGGCATTGATCAACTCTATCAGTTCCCATTTTTCTTTCTCTGAAACTCCACTGTTACTGCTCTTTTCAACATGGGGGAGGCTACATCATAGATGATTGCCTTCTGAGCCAAAATCAACACGTTATCAAGAAAGAAGTTCAATAGGGCAGTATATCCACCTAGACTGATAACCAGAACATCTACTCTTGATATTAAAGACCTACTGATCAATCAGTAGAATTACTACCAAAGGTCAGCAGTGAGATCTAGCATCCATATTTCCATTTTCAGTTCAGAAATACTCTTGTGAGTGGTGCATTAGAGATTGAAGGTAGCAAGCAGCAGGTGAGAGGCACTGCGTTTATATTTTAATTATCTCATGCTAAGAGTTTCTTCAGAGATAGGTTATCTAGCCCTTAATTACTATTTCTTCACCTACATTATTAAAATCTTACTTGTGTGCTTCAGTTTCAAGGACTTTTTGTTCCTCTTGAAAACTGTATTGTTAAGACTGTGTATAATTGCCTAATTCAAAATAATTCCAAGTGATACTTTTTAATAGTTGTTGAGCACTGATAGTAACTACAGAACTTCAGCAATAAAAAAGTTTGGAGTTGAAAATGTTATTTTAAGATGTACACAAAAGAAAACCTCTGGAACTTGTCTGAATTCATAAATTTTTCATAATTTATGGACTTCTTAAATACATCTTCAGCGAATGCATTCTTTTCTAGAAATAAATTCTCAAAATGTCATGTTCTGTGAAAAAAGCCTCTGCTGTATTCTGTGCCACATTGATTATGTTAATAAGAATAAATATTTCTGAATGCATACATAAATTTGATTTTTATCTACAGTAAAGTACATTATAATCTTGAGATATTCCTTATTTCTAGAAATGGCAATATATTAAAGGAATATTAAAAATTCAAAATAAACTACTGGGTGAACTTAACTCCAGAGGTATCTCACTAATACACACAGGTGTGTTTTGCACGGAACCTTCTCACAGGGCAGTGAAATTGGAAAACATTCCTGAAAATACAATAAACTGGCAAACGTTTTCTAGTGATTTTCCTGTCTTGATTTATTCACATCCATTTGTCAGCCTGGGGAGCTGTAAGCTAACCATCATGAGACTGTTCAACACTCCATCTCGTTTGCTCCTGGAGGATTCATGTACCTGCCAATGCTGGTCTAGACCATGCTGGCAGCTCTATGAACAGAGGGAGGGGTTCTGGTAGATCTGCAATTCTTCAGTGAGACTTTTATCAGAGCTGACAGGCATGCAATACTGAGACTGCTCATGCTCCACACAAGGAGATAGAGCTCTACTGAGAGGAAGACGGAACATTAATGGGATATTAATGTTGTTAACTCTTTGGGTGAACCAATGGTGCTTTCACACCAAAGTAACCCTCACTTAAGCAGCTGCCTCGGAAAACTCAATGAGACTTCTCATAGGACAGATAGAAAAACTCTCTTTTTAGACTGTAGTATCCTTTCAATTCTGAGTTTGTAAGAGTTTGTAAGAATTTACTCTAATTTTATTGCCTAAAATGTCCATGGTTTGGGTATTTTCCCCCTTATTTTAGACTTACTACACTGTTTCAAAGATAACAGCTTGAGGACATACTTCTTGTCAATTCTAGATTAATAAGCTTATAGCTGTAAGTCGTGAAATGGATGCTTTAACACTTGAATAGTTTTCTAAATTAAAAATAATGGATTTCTGGCTGGCATTCTACCCCAGTTTACTCACAATATATGCTTTATTACCCCAGTGTCATTGATCGTGATTGTAGCTGCACAATAGTTATAAGTCAGAAAACAGCTTAAAGTTGATGACTGAGCCGCTGAAAATGAGTTTTCTCATGACTAGTTTATTTTATAAAGGGAGACAATGCTATTTATGCCATGTAAATGACTTAGAGAAATAATGCAAATGACATTGGACATTTACAAACTCATTATGTTAATGCAAATATTGAATAACTTCTCACAGAGTTCTGCAAGTTCCACTGCTGTTTGGCATGATAATTGACTTCATAACAATTTCTTCATAAATTCCCCTCTCCTTTTTAATGAAATTTATCACACAGAGATGCAGTACTCACCCATTAAGATGAAATGCAATTTTAATTACTTTGCAGAAAACCAAAAGTGCTTAATTTATACCTTTTGCCATTGGAACAGAACTGGATGTTCTGGATTCTTAATCAATTACACCAAATTCTAGAGCTCTGCCTCTAAAAATACACTGCTCAATTAAGAAGGCTTACCTTTCTTACAGGAGCTGAGTCTTCATTTTTGGAATAAAATAATTTAAGTTTTATTCATGCTTCCACCTAAAGATTCTAAGCAATCATAACGTACAATATAAAAATTCCCAGTAAGGGCAGCACTGATACAATATGCAATATTCAGTTCCAAATACTTATCATCTGCAGAATGCACGTGGCCTGGATCTGTGTGTTGTGAACACAGATCTATACTTTGTTTCCTCCCCCCAAGACTGCAAGCCAAGACTTGATTAAACGTGAAATACGCAGTACACTAAATGCATTTGACTCACGGAAAATGCTACGGAAGTAAGTTACCTTAAATTCAGTTTCAATGTTGGCTAGTCTGGCCAATTCATTGCTTAATTCTAAAGCAGTAAGGACAGGGTCTTCGCTGGAAAGAGACAAGTAAGCAGCACTGGCTAATCCTTTGTAGGCATTCATTCTTGATCGAGAGTGACTAAAGGAGTCCTTTCTCTGCTTCTCAATACATTCGTTGCACTTGCAAAAATAGTCATGTGGCCTTTCAATCCGTGCACCTTTTAGAAGTAAGATGTGAACAATTTCATACTCCTGGCAGTGGGCAGCAAGTATGATAGGGGTAATGTCATGGGAAAACCTAGTTCCATCTTCATCGTAGGCATAAAAATCATCATCTCTCAGTTCCTGCTCAAGGGGACTGAGCGTGAGACGCTGCCCTTGTGCAAAGGCAGGATGGTTCAATATTGCTTCCACTATGCGCACGTATCCTTTACTGATGGCTAACAAAAGCGCATCTCCCACTCGAGCTAGATTCTCCTTTTTGAGCAGGAGCTCCGTCACTTCCAAATGCTCATTCCCTACAGCCAACTGTAGGGCATTTTGTCCCATATAATCAACACAATTAAAGTTCAAGGTTTTGGACTCCTCCAGCATTTTTCGCACGACAGGAATGTTGCCATATTCTGCAGAATCAAGAAAGCGTTCCTCTTCTGCAGTCAGGCTGGTGCCTTTCTCATTGAACATGTAGGCTGGGCCCCGGATGGCCTGCCTGCGGCCCTTCTCCCGAAGGGTTGTATGCCTTCGATGCATGTTTTTATAATTGCTGTTTCTCAGCCTGCAAAAACACAAAACAGAATACAACACAACGTTAAGCAGTTAGAGATTCATAGCTCCACATAACTTGAAGTAAAATTGGAAATGCCTTGTTTGAGATCTGATCTTGCTGGCTTTGTGTGTTCTGAGACAAGCATTTACAATGATTTAGGATATCTGTGGAATAAAAAACATTCTTTTCTGGACAACAGGCAAGTTTTCTCCAGATGTACAACATTCTGGATTCCAACAAGGGTGCCAAGAGCATTCTTAGTTTGAAAATTTCATTTCAAAAACAGTGCAAACACATTATTTTTCTTGTTTGTTTAGGAACTGTAACTATAACGCAGTATTTCTCCTACTTATCCTTCATGAGGTAAGGTAAAGAAAGTTAGAACATCAATAGTTCTTGTACCAGGCCAATAAACTATGTTCTATAAACTTCAAAAATGTACATCTAGTTTTGAACACATAATAATGTATAATAACAGAAATGAATATATTGTGCGTTCTGCTAAGTTTCAACTGGTACAAACAAACCACCTTTTCATTCACTGCTAGTTTCCATGCTACATAATATCATTTTTCTCTTTACAGATCTACAGTAGTTTAATGAATGACTATCTAATTTCATGTTGAAATACAGGTGGCAACTACTCTAAATACAAGTACTCGAATCCAGGACCAGTATTGTAAAATAGAGGTCCTGTATTTTAATTCCTCATTTAAAGATCAGTCCTCAGAAAGAAGCTGACTGAGAGCTACTGTTGAAAAACAACAAGGTAGATTTCTGACCGCCAACAGAAGACAAAGGAATGAACAGTTTGGAAAGGGTTATTAGTTTCCCCACTGATTGTGTCTGAAATTTCTTCTCTTGGAGTTGGTTGGATGAAGGCAGACTATTCTATGCCATGTTCTTTGGAACCTCTGAAGAAAACTATGCTGGGTGTAACTGGGCTCAGAGGAGAAGTGGGTACCCCGCTGTACAAAAGTAGCAAAAGTCCCAAATCTCCCTATGTCTCTGAAGCATTCATAATTTGCATTTAGTATCATCTGACCGTTGCCATTTTTACATTTTACTGCAATAGCATCTGAACAGAATCATGGACTGTCTCTCAGGTTCCAAACACATGATGTTTATTTCCATCTCCAAAGAATGCACAGCAAGACTAAGAAGGTAAAAACAAAACTACTTTCGCAAAAGCTAATTGCACGCAATCCAATTGCAAGTCCTAAATCACTTGGGTAAAATTTTCAGTGCCATCTAAGCTGTAGCAGGCAGATGTAAGAACTAAGCAGGTGCTAGTGCTCAGTGGGTGGCAAAGGTTCATCCTTCCACACCCCATCTGTTCTCCAAGTCAGATCTGACCTTCACTCAATGAAAAGTTCATGAGTTGCTCTGAAAAATTACTAATGGAGTTTGAAAGTACTGGCATAAATGACAAGAGGAAAGGAAGCCAGGAGACACTTTGCCTTCAGTATTATGTTCTTCAGGAGAAGAAAAGAGTTAGGGAAGTAAGACAAAAATGTAAGAATGGAGGATGTAATTGCAATAGCTGCTTCATGCAAGAGGAGTTCCACTGGCCTCTTCTGATCTCCAAAAAGCATTTATTTTTACGTTCTAAAAATGTTGCATGGTAAAATAACTGGCAAACTTACATTTGTTGTTATATTTAACGATTAGTACTGGAAGCATCCCAGAAATATGGAGCATTTCCAGCAGTGAGGAACTCATTAGATATTTTTCTCAGTGTCCCGCTACATTCTTGATTCATACGTATATACAGACAGATACATATATAAATGTTTACGTAGATTTCTTTTCTCCTGACAGGTGGGACACAGAGGATCACATAAAGTAAACATAAAACTAGAATAATACTACCATTGGACAACAAAGAGTTTTGCCTGAAAAAGGAGGTTAGAGTTTAGCCTAGATCTAATTCACACCAGTCTGTTGTATATGTAATAACATGCCAAAAAAAGAGGACCTTCATTTCATTTCCTTCAATTCGGAGCAGTACTGGTTTCATACAGTTTCTAGTAACAGAGATTGTATCAGAAAAAGGGGAAACAGAAAAAAATGCAAGCTTGGAAAAGAAAAAAATACAGCTTTATGCTTATAACATGTTCAGTGGGGATGCCCCTGCAGCACAGTGTTAATCTCCACTGCCTAAAGGAAGGGGAAAAAGCACTATAATCTTCACCTCAGATGATTTATGACCTCCTAGACATAGGGCATGAGCACAGAAGATCAATATCTCTGCCACTGCACTTTATAGAGAGCAGGAGATGAATAAAAAATTATATTTTTAACTTTGAATGATTTCATGAGAAATGCTCAGCTATCAACTCCTGTTCTGAAAAGAAAGTTGTAATTATGTTTGACACGATCACTGAATCGTGATAGAGAAGTGGCAGTGCAAAGAGTAATTTATGCATCATCGAAGGATCTTGGAAACCCAACCCTTCCATAAAGTCATGATCATACTCGGAATATTTTTCTATTCTGCTTTTCAGTCACGTGTGGGCAGTTTCAGAACTAATCATACTTACTAAGTGTGTATAATTCCTTCCTAAAAATAAAATAAAAAGAAATTGTAAGTGATTGCATTTATCTTACCATTTTTGTGTAAAGGTGTATTGAAATGGCTGTATTTGTATATTTTATTGAGACAGTGAGTGATCAAGCTCATCAGGCACTGCAATTAAATGTATTTTTCTAGGAAAGTATGCCAATGTATGCAGTGTTCTAGAGATTAAGTGTTCTGGGAAAAAAAAAAAAGGACCTAAATACTGCTTGCAGCAGCGTACATCCAGCTTCATACAGCTGAGGGAGCCATAAGATGTCTGGACTCCCGTGGTGGGTGGAGAAGAATAACCATTTCTGTATCGATTTAGCTTTTAACAAATCACCTTCTGTGAATATCCCAGCTCCTAATTTAAGTGGCTTAGAGTAGGTCCTTGCAACTTGCACTGAAGTTACTAGAAGCTGAGACACTCAACATCTCACATGGGAGCATGGCATAATATGAGGCTTGTTCTTAGTGAGGCGTCACTGAAAACACTGTTGAAGATCTTTCTTTAGCAACCAAATTCCCTTAACTGGTTAAGTACCAGTCATGTAGGAAAAAGGAAAGAGGGAAGGAATGGGGCTGCTTCATTCTGAGCATGTCCTAGCACAGGGGTTGTCTCCTTGAGCTGCCCTTCCACAGTGCTCCTATTTACACCATGCAGGGTCTTCTGCCAACTCCTTGGTCCCATGTTCCTGCATAGCAAAAGCAACTGTGGAGCAGCCAGACTACCACCTGGAGTTCAGGATTGGAGAAAGTTTTCAAAGGCACTTTGAAAGAGAGCTTTAATAGCATGTAGGACAGGATGAATAGTATCTACTTGTGTAGATACATTTGAAGCCTGAATAGGTATTGAAATCAGTGGGTATTAGCATTTGAGGCAAAACTGGAAAACACAGATGATGTCAGTCTTTACCTGACTCAAAGCCTAAAAATTGATCAGGGCATTTTGAAAAGCAGATTTAGGAACTTAAGAACTCTGACTATTCTTTGGATTTCCACTTGGCGCAGAGAAGCTGGCAGGAGTCTTCCTTGTACCCTTTCAACTGTTCACTTTGTCCACAAACTTCAACAGAAACCTAGGATAAGTAACGATTACTATAAGCCACACTGATTAAAACAACCATGAGGGTAGGCTTTGATAAGACATTGATTTTGTCAGGGTGAAAAGGAAGTTTAAGTTTCTGAAAACCATTTTAAAAACATAACTCTTTAGTTCCTGCAGAGACTCAGAAACTTCCAGTTTGAAAATTTACTTCTTTTAATTTATACTTACACCAGTGTTTTAAAAAAATAATCAGAGCAAAAAAAAGACTGCAGAATCCCTGAGGCCTCTTTGAAATTGCCACGGATTTTAGGCATCAAATGGACTGTTTTCTTTACTGAAGTTTCCTTCCACACACAGAAAAAAATACCCAAACTGTTTAAAGACGTGCTATAAACATGAACAAAAATTAAGGACACTAAGGTTTATGACAAGACACAAATAGATATACTGAAATTAATCAATTTAAATGAGTATATCAAATTGCTCTGAGCAAAAATAGAAGATGTTGTACCTCTACATTAAAAAAATGACAACATCACAGAATCACAGAGTTGTAGGGGTTGGAAGGGACCTCTAGAGATCATCAAGTCCAACCCCCCTGCCAAACATGTTTTGAAGCAGACTCCAACTTCAAGGAATAATCGCAGACTGAACTCAAACTTCAAATATTTTAGTATATGCAACAGGCTACACTGAAGTTTCAAATGCTGCATAAGTGTTTATTATTAGATCACTTTGAGATCCTCATTTTTCCGATATCTCAAGTAAACCCCTAAAGTTTACCTTAAATTGGGACATTATCCTTTAAATCAAAAGCTCTAAGTTCCATTTTTCATATATTGCTGACTTACTATGTACACTGAATATCATTTACTATGGCTGGTTTTGATTAACAGGAGATTATTCGAAAGTTTTCTATGCTTTGAAATGCAAAAGAACCTTTTTTAACTTAGTCTTGAGATAGATAAAAATATGACAACACTGTTAACAATGTGGTCCTTGTTCTATACGAAAAGTTTCATATGTATGCAGGAGTAATTAATAGAATATTTTTATTCATGCAGTGGGAGTGGAAAGGGTGGGGGAGGAAGGTGGTAAATACCCAATAAATTTTGGAGAAATTCATTCATTTGCTGAATAGTCCTTCAAAGCAGTTACAGAAAGAAAGATCTGCTCCTCCACCATTCACATTCCTTATAAATGAAGGGAAGTGATATTTCAAGGTCAATCTCTGAAAAGAGGCCTTGAGGAAATACAGGTGCAAACTGCAAATCCACACTTTCTGAAATCTCTGTGAGAAATGACATAGTAAGATACATTCAGGCATACAAGCCAGATCCTCCTTGACATTAAAGGATGTTGATGAATTATACACGCTGGCCTCCATAATCTTCTTGTCATAAAGCATAAGGTCTGAGGCCAATATCCCAAAAACACTGAGAGCATCAAATTTTTATTGGCACCTAAACTCTAATATCTTCCCTGAAGTCCACCCTGGTTTAAGGGAGGTAGCCCTATCCTTTGCTTTGAGAAAAAGGAAATGGAATATGACTTTTACTAGATATCCTTCACACACACACAAAGAAAAAAAGAAAATCAATAGATAAAAATTCTTTGCTTGTTAGCTGCTTCCCCTTCCCATAATTTAAGAATCAGCATGTTCTTTCCCATTCTAAAGAAAACTCATCAACACAAGTCTTTCATGCTAGAATAAGCTGTGAAATAATCATCTTGGTTCTTACATTCAATTTAGTCTTGCTTTATAACATATTTACAGGGTTATTTTGCCCATTCCTTATTGCTCCTTCATAGATAGCATTGAAAATGTCTGATTATTGCAAAGCTATTACAGAATGCTTGTGAGATACATCAAAATCAGCTCTACTCTGACGTTGTCTCCAGATGCTCATTCATTAACACATTTGGCCACTAAATGGACTGCCATGAAGTGAATCTGTTATTGTAAATACATAAATACACCTAGCTTGTTGAATTAGGACTAATTCATCCTCTCTGTTGAACCACTTCAAAAGTCAAGCTGACATCACACCCAGAACACAACAGAGGAATACCTGCTCATTCATAAATTTTTACTACTGATGACAATAATGAAATTTTTTTGTAATTGTGCAAGCAGGGGGCAGTGTAACGCTGCATTTCAACAAACGGTTCTACTAAAAAGAGAAAGAAAAACATCTGAAAAGAACTGAAAATCTCAGTTCTGAGTGTATTTTGTTTCTGCAATTGCTGCACCCTTTTCACTTGCTCAGTTGATACCTCTCAAAATAAGACAAAACATGAAAAGACTCCTGACACCCAGGCTCAGAACGTTGAAACAGAAATGATACAATGGTGAATTTTAAGACCTGTCATTTTTCCTCTTTTTTTGTGTCGGTCAAACTGTTTCCAAGAGAAACAAACCCTTAAAAAAAATTCACCCAGCTGTAAGAGAACAACGTGGCTCCAAACCATATATCCAGCAACAAACAGCAAGCCCTTACAGGTACGCCAAAACCAAACAGCATTCACAAATTCCAAGGGTAGAAAGAGAAAGCGATCGCACACCTAGCCACCCACCCCTCTCAATGCCAGCCCAGGCTCAGACTCACGGGAGACTGAGCTACACCCGACACATCGCCAATCCCAACAAAACTTCCTAGAGCACAACTAAGAACTGGCACTGGGGCAAGGCGAAAAGAGAATCGGCTCTGGAAGAAGCAGAACCCGCTGCTCTGGGCTCCGCGCAGGGGCAGCAGCTTACATGTGCGCGTCGGGGCCGGCTCGGCTTCGCTCTATGGGCGCGGGGCGCTGCGCGGCGCTGCGCGGACGCGGACCCCCATGGCGGCGCTGATGGCGCTGTCCGTGGTGCTGAAGCTGCGCTCAGCTGTGCCGGACGGGGAGGGAACCGTCCTCGGCGCGGTCAGGGCGGCTCCGCATCCTTATCTCCTCCGCACGGATGGGGCAGAGATCTCCGGGAGCGCCGGAGATTTGGTTCCTAAGGGAGAGCCTTCTGCGAGCTTGGCATGTAAGTTGTGTTTTCCTCCCCGTCTTCCTTCCCTCCCTTCCCACGCCGTTCTTCTCCTGAAGGTGTGGATTTTGATGTTTTTCAGCACGCCTCCTTCTCGTCCGGAGCTGTCCAAGTGCCCTCAAGCTCTTCCAAGGGCTGCCCCAGAGGAGGCGTGGCCAGAGAGCTCTCCTGGAGAGGGCAGAGCTGCCTGCGGGCCGCCCAGAGGGGCGGGGGGCTCTCTCACAAGGATTCACGTCTGCCTCATCCGACTGCGCTGTCCCCTCTGCCTGCCCTGTCCAGGTTGAGACCGTTGTTTGCTTTGCCTAGGAAAGCTTGTCTCCAGAGGGGGTGGCCCGAAGAGGGGTGTGGATGTTTGTGATGGTGAGAAAGGAAGGGAGGAGGGTTAGACAAAATCAACGGGAAAAAAAATACTTATCGATCAATAGCCTCTCTTACCTGGCAGAGGAGAGCCACTAGAACAACCATTTCAGACTCCTCACAAGATCCCTGGTGCACCTTTCTGCACTCTACTCAGAGCACTAAAAGCTAGTGTTCTTCCTGACAGCTCCCCAAACTCTCACCATCTCCCATGTAACTGCAGCTACACATTAACCTCTAAGCCCACGACCTTCTCTGTCCTTACTCATACAGTGCACCTCCCTTGCCTATCTGATCCTATTTATTCTGACACAAATATCCCCACCACATGTCTTCTTGGAATGCACTGAGAAAGTCAGAAAAGTCCAGATGGGAAAACATATGAGAAGAAGAACATGGATGTTCCCAGGCTCAGAGGAGAATGGCATTCTTTTGTGAAAGTCATTCGGGGTTGGGGGGAGGGGTCAAGAGAGAGAATTCACTGATACACACGTAGTCTGTTGGAATCAACCTCAAATGATATATTCTTTTATTAATATTGTCTTCTCAAGGATTAGGAATACTTGTAAAAGATCATCAGACAAAAAGAGCCTTATTCATTTATATTGTTCATAGGCAGTACTGTCAGGTTATCTGAAAAGCATTTGTTCCAGGATTGAATATGTGATAATCTGAGTAAACACAGGTAAAATTTCCCCCATGCATATCTGGAAAAAAATGAAGAAATCAGGTATGGAATCAGCGTGTTGCTTCATGTGTCTGTACAGCAGCAATTATGTCTCCTGGATCTTTTTAGCTCCAACTGCAACTAAAAATGTTCACTGCATATATTTTCACGTTTATCATTTTTCTAAATAAAATACTCAAGCCTCAGAGGCATCTAGCACTCAAAGATATCAGGACAATCTTCTTAGTAATCGTAATAATCAACAGCTTACCCACTCCAAAAATATGCAGCTGATAAAATACTAACAGCACACCCAATTGCAGTTAATTATGTCAAATCACCACATGAGAAAGGAAAAAGTGGGAGTGAAAATTCTTTATGAAAAACAAAAGGGTTTGAAGTTTGTTATTCTCCATAGAAGATAAAATAAATAAAGAAATAAACAAACATTTTAACTATAGTTGTAGACTTAAGGTAATGCATATCAGAATTATGGGCTGAAATGATATCCAAAAAATCAGAAAAAAATGAAGCAGTGTTCTGCTGTACTTTGGAGAAAACAAAACATAAAAGTGGGAAATGAGGAAAGGGCTGAAACGAGCTAGCACTTATACCCTGTGAGAGACATGGGCAAGCAAAAGTACAAGTCATCTGCTAACAAGCCAACATAGAACTACCTGTACCAACCATCATATTACTTATAACTAGATAATAGCATATAGGCCTGGCTGTGTAATTCAAGAAGTTAATGTGAATATGTATGTCACGTATTTCTAGTTATTTCAGGAATAGTACCCAGCTGAACCAGCTTTGACTCAGGTACGGAAGGCAAATATTGCCTTGCACCTTACTGTTGCTTTTATAATATAATGAATTTTTGCATTTCCAGTGCTATTGGTTGTGACACTAGCAGCTTACAAGGATATCTATAATAGGAACCCCATTAGCTATGTAGTCCCATCTAATATGATAATATCCTTGCATATGAAAAAAAAAATGAAATAAAAGCCAAAAGGTCCTTATATTAGACAGCATAATTGGAATACTTTATCATTACTCATTCTTTCTAGCTGTGAACTAGTTATATTCCCTTCTCTGACATATTTTGATTCTCTAAATACTTCTTTTGCTGACCTAACTACTCCAGGATAACTTTACTAAGACTAGCAGCATTTTATTATTGTCTAAAATAAATTTGATCATAAACAGTATTCCTCAGGTTAAGAGGTGTAAGCAGGGAATGAAAGTGGTGGGTTGATTTAAGATACTACCAGCCAGAGGGTTGGCCTGGAAACAGCCTATTTCTTTTAACTCATTTTATTTCAAGAACAATTTCTATGATAATCAGATCTGGTGCATTTTTTCCCCATTAAAAGTATATGAGCCTTACATGTCAAAAAAAGAAGTTATCTGTTAATAAATGGGAGAGTTAGCATTTGAATCACAAGGAAATCTGGAATACAAATAAATTATTGAATTTCTTAGAGAACTTCATTCCCATTATGAAGTTAAATATACATAAAAAGAAAGTTCAAAAGCTATCAAAGAACATAAACTATGCCCTTCTGTGTATTAGAGACTTACTTTATTTTAAAAGTTATGTCCAGGTTTTGTCAAGGTCATAGACTCTGATGCTTCTGTACGTATCTTGTAGTTATGGTTGTAGAAAGCATTTCACCTGTATTCTGTGATGTTTATTTTAACAGCAGTGAGTGCTATGTGAGATGTTACCTGTTATTACCTGCTATGTACTTACTGTTGCTTGTACAAGTTCATGAGGATGTATTTGAGTTTACTGCTGCCGTTTCATACAAAGCACTGATGCTGAAACTCCACAAACTTCAGACATGTTAAAAAGAAATTAAATTTCTTCATGTTTGCTCAGACTCTCATTTAACACAACAGCTGGAGATGTTCAAGACCTGCCTGGATGCCTACCTGTGCAACCTAGTCTAGGGAGCCTGCTTTGGAGGGGGGTTTGGACTAGATGATCTCTGGGGATCCCTTCGAAACCCTACAATTCTGTGATTCTGTGCTTAATGTTAAGCTCCTGCTCAAACCCTCATGTTCACTGTACCACTTTGAGCACATATTCAAAGCCACATAGATACACGCATATGACTCTCACAAATATGAATAGAGCTTTCCTCTGTACTGGTACCATCTCTTTACAGTCTGAATTCCTGTCAGTTCTGTAGGTCAGGATCATGTCATAGGTCTGGAAACAGTGCAGTACCATAGCTTTTCATGTATTTTCATTTCTTTCAACAGCAGTTGCATCTTTTTTATGAATTTCTTGACAGAAGTCTGTGAAAAGATATGTGCTTACAAATACCTTGTTAATCCCTGTACAACCTACACCTTGCCATTGAGATCATCTACCATTCCATTGCTTCTTCCCAAGCTTTACCAAAACCTTCTTAATTTACTTTCTATGTATTTTTAAGTTGATTGTCTCTGCTCGTGTTTTATTCCTTTCTGTTGTTTTCTTTCTCCTCAGGGTACAGGTTAAGGGTGGATTGCCAGATGGCCACTCTTACATTTGAGCATATATTAATTTAGCCTTGAATGCTTCCATTTCCCTTCTGAATTCTTTCCTTCCGCTGTCTTTTCTAATCAGATTTTATGCAACAGTTCCTGTATGGTTCCAAAATATGTTTGGTTACAACCTCTAAGGACATCTTCCCCCATGACACCTTCTCATTCTGGATCCCACTCTAATTGAATTTAAAAGCCAAAATATCTTACGCTCACAGTGATTCCCCTTCTCAACATTTTCACTGTTTTCTCCTGAATTACTAT
The DNA here is from genome assembly GCA_013399175.1 of Odontophorus gujanensis. NCBI lineage: Eukaryota > Metazoa > Chordata > Aves > Galliformes > Odontophoridae > Odontophorus > Odontophorus gujanensis. The sequence goes on along the minus strand of VXAB01010559.1, from coordinate 677,514 downwards.
ATCTCAGTTAAATATTATTACTTCCAGATATATCACATAACAAGACGAATCCTAAAGCATTTAGTCAAGAAAAGTTTTTTTTCTTGAGCACAGAATATACAGAAACTGAATCAACAAGATAATAACTGTCTCCAATATCAAAATATATTTATAGTGTGACCAGGTACAGGTATCTATTCTATTCGTGTATTTTCTATTCAGAACTTCCTAATTTTTCACTACATTCTGTTCATCTTCTACAACTGTTAGTGCAGAAATCTCCTTATACTCTAGAAAATGAAATAATTACCTATGGGAAAAGAACTTCATGCTATATGAAATTGCATACAACTGTGTGATTATTGCAAAGAGTACTCATAATAATCATGCAATCTTCTCATATTTTTATTTCCTTATAAGTAATCCTATAGATGAGAGTACTGATAAGATTGTGCCCTAAAACACTGTACATATAACAACGACAACATATGACTTATTTTTAATTCATTTTAATGAGAATGTATGCACAGAATGAACAGGAGAAATAAGATCCTTGAAAAAGAAGAATAAACTAACTGCCACTTGGATAAATACTATATAATTAATATTTGAAAGGGTAAAAAAAAAACAAACAAAATAAAACTAAATGTTCTATGTAAGAGCCAGAATGTAATAGGAAGTCTTAGGATTTCTTTCACTGAAAAAGAAAAATAGATAATTTAAAAAATATTGATTATAAAAATAATTAGTTATACTTTTATGACAGTAAATTACGTCATACACATTTTCAGTATCTGACTCTAGAGTGTAATCTGTAAATACGTGGCCATTTTGATGTGGAAAAATAAATTTCAATGGTATAATGTATTCTTAAATACACGCTTAAACATGTTTTGATGAAATGACCATTCTCTCCACTAAGATTTCAGCTCTGGTTCAGATCTTGAGCACAACATGTTCTTTGACTTTTTGGCTGCCAGAAACATGCAGTGCTTCCAGCCATTCTAAAACATTATATTCTTGATGTATCTTAGGATGTAAATACAAGTTCAAGAATATAAGTTTAAATTCTCAGGTGTGCTATGCTTATCCTGTAGCAACGAAACAATCAGAAGATAGAGGCATGATAACAAAGCTGTTTTTCTTTGCCCCTACTTTTCATTAGGGGTAACTGAGAGTAGCTCAGTGCTGTAGGTTCATTCAGTTCAATTCTAAAGTCCCACAGGAACTGTCACTGAGGCTGAGAAGTAAGAGGACACAAGTCCTCCCTATGGCCACTCTGATGAGCCTCATGCACAGAAACACTGTCCTGAGAGCCTAGAGACTATTATTCTTCACAATTTCTCTCTTTCTCGGGGGATATTAGGTAACACTTCAGGGTAGCTTTTTGATTCTTTCAAGTATTTCAAGAGACCCAGAAACAGAACCAAGATTAACTGTGTTTTTCTAAAAGAAATTTTTCAATCTAAACTTCTGTGTTCTGGAAAGTATACGCAGTATGTGACATGATGATACACTTGATTCTGTTTTACCCTAATATAAGAGAGCCCTAAGTAATAACCCAAACTATTGAATGGAAAAGCTTAGCCTTTCAAATAAGGGTCTCCATTACATTTCCCCTTTAACACTTGGAAACACAGCTGTCTGAACCCACTAAGTCAGTACACTTTAGTACAAACGTTGTCAGCTTCTGCAGTTGGCAGTCCTAAAGCATCCTACTACAAGTCCTGGGCCTGAAAGACATTTTAAAATACATTTCTGAACCTAACTTTGTTTTGGGCTTTATACTCTGGAGCATTACTGTCAACAGTGTTATCACCAGACCAAACTTGCCTAAAGTACATCTGCTTAGGGATACTGGTATGATGCCAACACGCTCAGAGTTATCAGTTGATCAAGGTATCTGAAGGTGAGCTTTCCAGTAGAACTTCAAAAATTTTAATCTTAATAAAATAAATCTCTCAGAAACAAGAAAGTCATTAGAAAGTGTTCTCCAGGACTGTCAGCAGCTAGTCAAATGCAGTTACACATGGAAATAGTATGGTGTGATCAGCAGTATTTGAGAGAGAGATCATGTAATGGCCTCTTTTGGCTTTAAGACAATATCAATTAAAGGATTAGCTCACACACACATTAATCTCTCTATCTGAAAAATATAAATCCCAGAATATCTAACAATTTCACTTGAGAGACAAGAGTCCCTGTTTGACCTCTCTAGAGGCAAAAAGTTCAAGATTTTGGGTAGGTAGGTCCAGCACTACAATCTGACTTGATCAGAATGATCAGAAAGATTTAGAAATTTAGCCTGGAGAAATGCCATGATTTTCCCGAAGTGTTTCACATAATATATCTACTCATTGATAGAACAAAAGAGAGAACTAGTTAAGATGCCAACTCAGTTAACAAAACCACTAGCAAATTCCTTGTTGACAGCATGTTGAATAAAGTCAACATGCTCAAGGCACTGTATTTATTCAATTTGTTCATTCTGGTTTTGTTCTTTCATCCCAAGCATTTTCATTTCCAATCATTTTTCTGACTATAAAAATATCCACGAAAGAGAAGTTATACCACATGACATCCAACAGCACACAGTTTGGATTTGTGGACCTTTTGTCTTATTCTGCATTCTCAACGCAGAAGAAAACATAAGGAAAGAAAATAAGAAACCACACAACTCTTCTGGTGGGACTGACACTGTCCCTCCATGTTGGCTTTGTCAGGTTCACTATGATTCTCCAGACATCCTCACTACAAAGAAAGTAGCTCACTTTTGTCACAAACTCTACTAGTTTGCTTACAGATTAATGCTTAAAAAGATTTAATATTCTTTGTGAAAGTGAAGACAGAAGCTGAAGTAAACCTCAGGACAAACTAAGCAAATGCAACATTTTCCACATCTTGAGAAGACCCAGATTAATCTGTGTATTCATTAAGGATCAAACAAATAGTGTCTTCCTTCTTACAAACCTTAACTCAAGATAATATCAAGGTTGAAATGTGTTTAGGTTGATGAAGGCTGAGAATTCTGAAACACTTTGATAAAGGGTATCCATGTTTTGATGAGTAGATTGTGAGCTTCACTTATGCCTAACAAAGTCCTTATATCCATTGATAATAAAAAAATAAATAACCTAAAAGCAATGTGACAGTCACTTTATATCAATATATTTCTCGGTATATTTCCTAATTCAGATAAGACCATTTTTATTTTAAGGACAAGTTTATTTGACCAGTAGAACAATCTCATATCAATCTGGAAAACACCCTCACAAGGAAGGTATAACACAAACATTAATCTAAAGACTATATTAAATGGTTATCAGTATTAAATACATGATACCTGGTTTCCAACATGCTGCAAGTGAAGTGCTATTAAAGATCAATTCACATCAGACCTCTTTCTGAAGACCAGCAATCATTTACTTGTCTTCCTTAGATATCTAAATTCTAACTTGATACCTGCCTTTGCTTGCACGGTTGTGAATAAGAGAAACTCAAGAAAGGAATAGAGCTAGTCTTCTTCTTTTGCCTCATCTTTTGTACTCTAATCCAATGCTTCAATTATATGAGTTCTTTTTTATCACTGTCAATTCCGTCCCTGTTGAAATGAAGAGAGCTCAGAAATCCATGTTTAAAGCTCACAATGAGTTTTTGTATTTGAATTAAGATGATGTGATTAAGGTTGCATCTTTTTTCTCCTACCTGCTGCAAACCAGGGCTGTGCCCAACAATGCCATGCCCTGCAGTAGTGATATTAACATCTCTATTTCTCTCTCATCACCCATGGTTTTATCACAGATTCACTACAGGCAATGTGCAGAACAAACCTGCATTACATATGCCACAGGATGCTCTCTGAGGTGAAAACCGTCAGATCCTGCACAAGAATTTGGTTGTGATAATACAGTAGTTCAGATGCTATACTGCACACAACTACCCAGGCATGTTAGGTGTGAAATTTCACACCTCTGAAATGTCACAATCATCACTAACGAGCAACACACAGATACCACTAAAATGACACATTGGTACTACTAAAGTTCTTGCTTAGTACTTGAGCGAATCAAAAACAGGACAGCTATTTAATATCTATTTATTAACCTGGGGGAAAAAGGGCTAAGTCCACTGCAAATTCCTTCATCTCAGTTCAGTGATGAACATGTAATCAAACTAATGTTGCTACGCTAGGGCACACGTTGCAATAAATCAGTATTTATGACAATTGTCTTCTAACAAAGTTTCTACTCCATAGCACTTACTACCCCAAAGTATTTTCTTTTTATTTCACATGCCTAGAGAACATATTTCTTGTTTTTTATTATTCTGGAAAATGATCTTGGTGAATGACCCCTTCAAAGTATCTGAAACAAATAATGCATCTTATTTTGAAGGCAGCAGAATCTGAGTAACCTTGAGACTGCACATTTTGTATCATGATAAAAACAAATTGTCAATACTGTCACCTTTGAGAATCAGGGAAAATAGGTCTTTCATTTCACCATGCCAAGTATGCTTGTAAGTCAGGTATAGTTATAGTTGGCATGTTCCTATTTTGTAAGAAAGAATACAAGAAAATTAGATTTACAAACAATAGAGACAGATCATTCACAATATGTCATCACAAAAGATGTCAGAATCCAAATACTTTTCAAATAGTGCCAAAGGATTTGGAAGTCTCTCTGTTCTTCCGCATTCCAGATTCTATATCATATCTTTTGTGAACCTAACTGGTATGATAAACACATCATATTTATACTGTCACTTTTAATCTACGTAGTAATCAACTCTGACATTTAAGAATCCTGCATGAGATGATTGAGCTTTCAGAAACTTTGTCTCAATGGTTGATTGGTGAAAAATATGCAAATATTGTGGGCAAAAGATGATTGACTATCATATCAAAATAAATAAATAAATTTTGTTTTAGAAAAAATGCTTCCATGTGCTGAGTGTAAGGCAAAATAAAATATTGCTCACTGAGCCCAGAGCAGTAATTCATTCCAGAACACGTGGTTTTTTAATATCTCTACTTTATAGAGCCTTCCCTGCCCTTGACTGAAGGATAGCATCAGCCAAAGGACATAGATATGAGAACATTTTCTTTTTTTATTTTTTAAACTATACTTATATTCAGTGGGGAAAAAGGTGATCATTGTGAACCTATGGTGCAATGAAGGTTCAGTGTCCATCATTTTCCATTCTGATACTGTTGGTCTTTGACTTAAAGATCAGATACACTGTTCAGATTGTGCCAGAAATACACAGAGAGGTTAAAAGACTGTTGCATATGCAAAATGGGTGACAAAACAAAAGAAAGATGAGAAGCAGATTCCTTTCAATTTTACCTGACTCAGCAATGGGTCAGGTAAATGGTGGTCTGCATATATCAGAATTTTACATTGGAAAACTAATGTGGTGCTTTTTCAGTATTTGTTTTTAATCCCAATCATTGCTTTTACTAGTTATGCTCCTTTAAATTGCTCTGATTATATATGAACCTTCTTACTAAACACCAGGTTTTGATTTTTTCTCCAAATTAAATCAATAAACCCAAAGTGTGAAAATTACAGGGTCGTACATACGCCATAGTCACACTGCTCTATTCATGCCTCAGTATATTAGTCTGGGAACATTCTTTTGTTATGTATTCTTCACAAACCACATCAGATTGCATTTTAAGCAGGTTTTCACTCTTTCAGTTTTACTTACAAGTGAATGCTCTCCTGTTCACACCATTCCTATTCCCTGTGGAAAACAGCAATAGGAATTCTTTCTTCATGGGCTGGACCTTACAGCTGACAGTGATACTATACAGTTCATTCTCACTAATGTGTATCATGGGAATATCTGTTTGAGTTTGTATCCAAGACAAGACAAGTTATGAACAATGAGGTTTACTAAAGATTCATCTCTGTTGCTACAGCTTCTGAAGGAATTAGCCAGCAATCACTCACATCAGTCCACCTAAGGTGTCTTTATAACCTTAGGGAAAGGAGCATCCATTGATTCCTCAAAAAATTAAATTGGCCTTTACCTTTTTAGAGCTTCTTTCCTTGTGAGAACCTTGTTGCTAGAGCAAGCCACCATGTCCTTTCTCTGCCTTTTAGGGGTGGGATTTATTTTACCTGTTTTTAGAAGCCTACAGACCAGAGAATGTAATGGCAGTCTTATCTAGACATCCATCGTCTCTCTGCAGTAAGAGAGCTACAAGCAGTCCTGGAATCTACTATGCTTTGGTTACTTAAATTTGCTCTCAGTGAACCTATTCTCCTCCTGAGGAGAAATTGCCGTAGACTATGAGTTTAGGTATATTTATAGAAACTTCAGTTTGAAAGGGCATATCCCAATTTACAGACCCAAGCCACTGTTTATAAATTACCTAAAGGCATAACAGGTGATGTTCAGAGTGAACACTTGCCAGAAGATGTTTGTCTTGCCTACCTTCCTGCAAAAAGATGTACTTAAATTTGAAGAGTTAGCAATTGCCTAATATTAGTCTGAAACAAATTCATTCTCCACATATAGACAGGCTCTTCATCTTCCATAACTCCACAACTAATACTGACATTATTTCCATGTTTCTTTTAGCACATGCACAAAATAATTCACACTCTACCCTCCACACTACCTTCATGATCCAAATTAAGCCTGACAATTACTTTTTGCCTTTGCTTTTATTCAAGAACTTCAGCAAAAGGCTCCCAGTCTCACTCTGTCTTTCTCTGGCTCACATTGAAATTTAAACTTCAAACCGTTTTCAGTCTTTCTTGTTAATATCAAAAGTCAGTGACCCATCATTTTTAGGGTGTGTTTTTAAGATCCTATTTGAAGCTAGGCCAGAAACACTGCTGATTCTGTTCTAGGAAAGTAAGACCTATTTAGCTGTAGGAGCAGGAAACCTTGTTATTCTAACTTTTTTTCACTCCAGCCAGTGTCAAGTCAGTATTTTGTGAAGCAAGTGCCCAGTGAAATCTCTGCTGTGCAAAATTATCTCCTGAAAAAATTATCTAAATCTAATTACTGTAGATTCTGCACTTTTAGTTAGCAGTTGATTGTTCACATTGCTTAATAAATTATACATGGTGGCTGCTGTTTTATCTAATATTACACTCTCACAGCGGTGACTGGAATAAAGAGTATTAAATGGAAATCTTCTTTCCAGTGATCACTTAAACAAACAGGCAGGCCATATTTTCACAATCTTGACAAAACTTGTTTTTTTTTACTGGAATAAATAGGTTTGCAACAAAGTCACTGAGCATTAGTAAACTTGTCGTTTTCAATGATATATGAAAAATCATGGCAGTCAAGTGTAGTCCATAGTGACTGGAAAAAAGGTGGTGTCACATCCATTTTTAAGAAGGGTAGAAGTGACAACCCCAGAAAGATCTATACCAGGGAATATCATGGAACGAATCCTCCTAGAAGCTATGCTAATACATGTAGAGGACCTGAAGGTGATACGAAACTGCGAGTGTGGCTTCACCAAGAACAAACCCTGCCTCACCAACCTTGTGGCCTTCTGTGATGGTATAATTGCATCATTGGAGAAAGGAAGAGCCACTGATGAAATCTGTTTGGACTTCAGTAAGGCGTGGGACATTGTTCCTTCCAACTCAAACAATTCCATGATTCTACTTAGTTTAACTGGCAGAAAGAAACAAGAAATGAGTAATTTTTCTTTTAGAAAGTAGTATTACTCAATTGTTTCAGCATACCAAAACTGAAAATAAATGAAGTTCACTGGGTAGAGGGTTTTTTGACAGTGCTGACAAAATCCTTGTTGCAGCCAATTTGAGTCTAGCACAGGAGTAGCTGCAGAGACAGTTCTTTTCCTCTAACCAGAAATTCTGAAAACAACAACCTGCATCCTCTCTAGTAGCTTGTCTACCTGCTTTATCTTGTTACACAGCAAGAGAAGTCCAAAACTACTACAGACTTGCTACCTCCTGAGGCCAAAATCAGCATACCTGCTGTGGTAGATATGGAACCAACTCCTCAACTCCAGTAGCTAAAAAGGAGAGTCTCTCGAGCTGACCCTGTTTAGATAGATTATTAAAGGGGTTCATTTTCCAGAAAAAGCAACTTGGTAATTTTTTTTCATTGAATGGGTTTGCTTAAATGACCAGAAAGAAAATACAGTATGTTCAGTATATATTACAGTATATAATATTTCTGGGAGACAGAAGGGAAAGATATGGCTGCAGCCCCTTGTAAACCTAATGGGAAAATAAATTCCACATTAAATGAGTGGATAAGTGTTGCCTAAGAAAAAGAAAATCATTCCCTCCCAAAGCTCGTTTTGTTTCAAACTTAAGCGCTGCTGGTTAATTTCTGTCTATGCAGAATTATTGGAAGAGGTGAAAGTGGTTAGGGGACTCTGTAGAAGAAGTCTGTACACAGAGCCAAGCAAACACTTCAGATGAATTTGTCATTTCATTTTGAAACGTGGATCTTTTGGGGAAGGTGAAACAATTACATTGTAAAAGAGAAATCAGCATGCCTATTAAAAGAGGGATTTAGAATGTTACATGTGAATTGATGGATTTCTGTGTCTTAGGGGAAAAAATTAAGTGGTTTAAGGGAAAAAATAAACCCTGCAGTTTCCTAATTGTGTTCCAAACGACAAATACATTGATCATAGAGGGAGAAAAGAGTTCCTATAGACCAACTGCAGTATCTGCACAGAGAGATGAGGCAAAAATCTGCAGGAAGCTTCTTAATGGTGCTTGAAACCAAAAGAAAAAAAAAAAAAGCATCACTTTTAAGATATCCTTTTGAAAACATGCAGAGATTGGAAAGAATATGAAGTTCAGAGTCCTCTTAAGCTGTGATTACAGGAACAAGAGGATTTTTTGAGGACATGCAATCCTGTGGTCTACTCTGGAGTCAGAAGTGTATGAGTCAGGCAGAGTTTTAGTGAGGAAAGAAACAAACTGGCTTCAGGTGTGACAACCCTGAGGTAGCTCAGGGCAAAAAACTCATATAAATAGTTCAGCACTATTTATGCTGTGGATGAAAAGCAAATGAATTTCTTGACTGAACAGGGAAATAAGTCAAGAGACATAAAGTTTGGAGACTGCTCACAATCATCATGCAATCAATGAAAAAAAAATTGCACTAGCATTCCTATTTTCATTTTAGGTCACATATTTTGCATTCAAAGAATCAGAGACTAGTAGAGGTTGGAAAGGGACTACTGGAGGCCATCTGCTCCAACCCACTGCTCAAGCAAGAGCCAGCTGCCCAGGACAGCATCCAGAACTCTTTACAAGATATCCAAAGATGGTGACTCCAGAATCCTTCTAGGCAACGTGTGCCACTGCTCAGTCACCACCATGGTTTAAAAAAGTATTTCCTCACCCACTGTCACATGCTTGCAGATGCAAATGTTTTTAATTATATGGTATGAATCTTATTCTTTAGTCAAAAAGCATTTTTCTTGCAAAATTTAGCCTTCAAACTCACAGGTATCATCAGCAAAGACCAGACAAGCCTCTAATACTGAGTAGTGGGGAGGACTTCATTCGTTTAACTGCCTTTTAATCTTTGCTGAGCTATTGTTCTTGAAAATGCTGACACAGGTATTTAATCTCCCTTTCCAGTATTCTATGTCAGTGGGTTGTTTGTTGGTTGGTTTGCTGTTGTTTATTATCATTTATTTTGAATACATAATTTTTCTGGTTTTATTATTATTTGATTTCTTCTTTCTTGTTTACACAGCGGAAGATAACAGCAGCATTGCAGTGGCACAGCATTAACTCCAGGCATCAATGTACAGAGCATGGGTGGTGGCCACATCACAGCAAGTCTGGTGCCATGGGATGGATACAGAAAGGACTGCTGACACTGCTGATGGTGGAAGAGCAGCTGGACCTCTCTTTGTTTCCAGTGAAATGACCTTTCTTATGAGACAGACAAATGCAGCACATCATGGAGCTGCATGTAAGGACTTGTGCTTTAACTGATAAGGACACTGCATGGCAGCCAGGTGACCTACATTCACAGCTGAAGACATAAAGCTGACACAACAGGGAGTTGCATCTAACACACAAGCACAGGAGGAGGGCTAGGCAGGTGGGTCGTGGCTTTTAGAAGAATAACCTGAACAAGAGCAGCTGCATGGGGAAAGGTTTTCCTGCTGCCGTATGTAAGAAGCCAACCAGATCAATATTTAATTTCCAAGGATTACTTATGATTGACAGTACCTGTTGCACAAGGTGAAGATAGGGAAGTGTAACCATTTCTAGTGTGATACCTACTCCTCCTTCCCACAGCTCTCCCAAGCAGTGCCTGCCCTCTGCTTTCCTGTCCCAGCAAGGGAATTTGCTCCTCTGAATTGAATCTCCTGTTCAGAACTAAAAGAGTTTTCCTCTATTTACAATTTTAAGGCACATTTACTCTCATAAATACTAGACTTGCCTGTTTGGGGGTTTGACATTTTACTGACAGCCATACAAGTTAGGTTATGCAGATGGAACAGACACTGCCATTTTTAGGTATAATTAGCATTTCATTTCCTTTCAAACAATTTCCCCATCATGTTCAGCACCAACAGGGTAATAGGAATGTTCAAAAGAACACTCCACTGCAGGCTTGTGCTGTTAAAAAAAAAACATACCAAAAACAGTAAAAATAAGAAGTCCTCAATATCTGAACCAGGGGATTTTTTTTGTACTGTGATCTTTGATCAGTGAGTCAATACCAGGAAGTGCATTTAAAGAAGGGTTAGATTCTGTATATTTTCTAGTGTTATTTCATTTAACTTAACTCATAGATTTAAAAAGTGACCTTATGAAAACTTTTCTTGAAGAAGGGGTAGAAATAAGATTGTGAATCTCACCAAATTTTGCACAAATGACAGGGGTTGCATTCCCATCAAGCTGCACACACACAGCAATCCTTGCTCTGGTCCTGTTGAGCTTCTGAGGTGTGTTGAGTGGGGAGATGAGTTTCCTTAGACCCATGTTCATCTGAATGGACATTTTGCTGGGCTGCTATGGAAAGGGCTGAAGTCCAGCCATACCATGTTGCAATTCCATCTCAAAAGCAGACAGGAGATGACACTTTGTTGTCAAGGGGCTACCTGACCATTATGGTGCTTTCCCAGTTACTGCTCCCTGTATGCATTACAAACAATCAAGCAGTTTGATTCCCCCCTGAATCCTAGCCCAAAACTCAGGACCTCACAGAATTGCAAAAAAGAAGCCAACGATATATGACATAGTAATTTCCAAAGCTGCTTCTTGACAGGATTTAACAACAGCTTGCCACCAACGTCAGCCTCTGCTTTAATATACCTGATGTGTCATTTATGCTGTTCTCGCCTCCCACGTGTTTTCTGCAAAACATGAGGAATAGTCATTTTTGTGTTCGCTGCAGTGACAGAAGGAGAATGACCCAAACACTGTCTGGCATGTGCCAGTCTAGTCTTGCAGAGAAGTATATGAGAAAAGTTGCCTCTAGATTTTAAGTCTGTAATACTGGTGTGTAAAGCTTGCCAGAGGTGCACTGCCAGACAGAACTGCAGGATCCTTATGGAGCCACGGTAACCAAATTCAGTTCTAGCAGAAAAAACAATGGTAATTCCTGTGCTAGAACAAAGCAATTAGAAAGTCATTGTCCATCCTTAGCTATACTTGGGTATACAGAGCAACTGACTCTGCAGAAATGTTGAAGACAAATGTTCCTGACCTCTAAAGGATCTTATTTTTTCCTTTTAAATGCATAAAGTACTTTGCAATATAGATTTACTGGTTGTGCTTTCATGAGAATGGAGTGATAGCCATCCTCTTGTAGATGGAAATGTCCAATTTTGTTCTAAGTGGGTGTATGCAATGGGATTTACTTCATTAAGAAGTTACCTTTAAGGCTGCAGTTTTCCTGCTAGGGACATGCCTGAAGCACATGCAGTCATCACTGAGCAAATGGACAAAAAATAATAATAATAAAATGGATTTCATGCTTAGTTGCCACCATGAGATAAATTGCAGAATTTAATTAATCTCAAAGGGTGCCTGATTGAGCCTAAAAGCAGCAGCAATAGAACAAGAAGTGCTGAGCAAGTGCTCATATGTATTAAAGGCATAAAAAATTGATTTTCTATATAATGAAATCTAAACATGTCTATGTTTATCATCATCTATTTCTACTACTGTAGTCCAATAAAAGTAGATGAGATGGTGTCAGAATTGAGGCCACGGAAATGAATCAAACAGTAAGAGCAGATCACATTGTTTATAGAGAGGGAGTGGGGAACCAGAAGCCATGTGGGTACAGACTATGTGAACTGGAAAAACTGTAACTGGAAAATCAACAAACTTTGAAACTTCGCCTCATCTTCTGTCTAAAAAAGCCTTTCATTTTCTTCATAATTTTTCTGAGTCTTAAACGATTAGGAATGGTAATGTACAGCAGTGACAGCCAAAGGAAAAAAAAATTAAATATCTCTCATGATGGGAAGAAGTTTCCAACATTGACAAATCTCTCTCAGCTCTATACACAAATGGATTTTTAAGCCAGGCTGCTTCTTTGTGCTGAACAGCCAGATGAGTCACTGATAGACGGAGGAGTTTCTAGTGCTGCAGACATGAAAACTGTTCCCTATTATAAACCAATATAGGAAATTGCATACAGAAAACCTATATTTAAAAACAGACATACAAAAGGGTTTAATGAAGCTGTTCCTGCAGTCTCCCCTCAGCCTCCCCAGGCACGGCTTTCCTCACTCCCCCCAGCATTGCAGAGGGGCAATGAGACACAGTCAGTGTCAGAAATCCACTTCTTGGGGCTCCACACAACTACTGAGCCATAAGAACATGTATATATCTAATATCTATGTAGACTCTGGAAAGCAGTGCTCTCACCATTTGTCTGCCCCTTGTTGCCCTTTTCTAACAGTGAAACAACAGGGAGACAAGCTAGCAAGATGCACTGGAGTTGAATGCTTGACCCCCTGGATCTGCTGATCTGGGGACTTCTCAGCACAGCTTCTAATTAGGTGCACACACTGAAGTGTGTGGATGGGAAGAGGGGCACCAATCTGAGTACAGAACTCTGAGCACTTTGGCCAAAATGATGTACTTGGAAAACTAGGGACTTGGCTCCAGATTCCAGTGATCCAGGGGATCTCATTCCACGTAGCTGCCTTCACTGTTTGGCTCAGTGAGATGACCTGCAAACTGCTCAGGAGGAGCTGCTGCCAATGGATGAACCAAAGCCTGGTGGAAACCCTGGAACAGGGATAAGAGAGAAGAGATGCTGTTGGCTGCCCCAGCCAGCTCCCTACTGGGACTCCAGGCAGGAAGACAGCAACAAGACCTCTTATAATCCAGATATCTTAAAATCTTAGAATAACAACACCAGTATTCTTACTCTCATTTTCTGAAGGCCAAGCCCCTTGTACAGTCTGTTGTAGTACTGCAAGGGATGTCACTAGGTCTCATTTTCCATCCTCCTGGTGCAGTGCTCAGGAGCCACATGCAGCAAAATGCAGAAGGGATCCCAGAAATTCTTTCGGGGAGTCTCAAATGACCTCATAGATGTGTTAAAAGGGCAATGACTGTATTTTGATTCGATGAGGGTATCTTGATTACCCTTTCCTGGGAAACTAAGATTCTGAAACACAGCAGCACTCATTTAGCCCTCCCACAGCTTCTAGCATGGAAGATGTAGATTGTTCTCATTGTTGCATAAAAGCAACAGCAAGAGCTTAAACTGAAAATAAAGGAAAAGTAAATAATAAGAGATGCATACAACACTAAAATATGATTTTCCCTTAAATGGTTAACTCTCTGCCTTGCCATATTGGAAGCTAACTCTGAATCCAATAAAGCAAACCATCTCACAGTAAATTACTTGCAAGTGAAAGGGAATCCGATTCAATGCTTTTTTCTCCACAACACAAGTTAATAAATGAAACAGCTACACAAAGTAATAAGGAGGAAAATATTTCTAATTTATGCAACGTTACAAAAGCCATATCCATCAAATTTCTCTGGGTAAATGGACTGTATTAATAGATTTCCTTTAAATATAGGCAAGAAGGAAATTAAAACCGGCTTGAAATAGAAATCAAAAACCTCACTATAACAATGAAAAAGGATTACTAAATGGCTGCGTCCAGACAAAACAAATAAAATCAAACGTCCTATGAACTATCTGTAAGACTGGCACAACCAAACCTTTTCATATATGTGTGTGTTAGAAGGACAGCTCCGTACAACTGTGACATCTCCATGTTATTACTTCACATTACGTAGTACTCGCTCTTAAAGGCATTTCTGAATGCTGAAGGTGTCACACACCTCTGCTTCTTTAAGGAATAATTACTGTATTGGTACTGCTGAGTACTTTTGATGCTTCACTAAGGTCACAAAGACACACCTTCCAAACTCCAACCTGTCTCTGGCAGAGGTAGGAACAAAAGCCCAACTTTATGTACAACCTTCACATCAGCAGAGTTTATCACAGCTAACTGAGCCAGTCCTTCTCAAGGACACCAAAGCCTTCAGCTGCTGAACATTTTGAAATGCAGCAAATTCTCTGCAAGAACTGCTTCACTGTACCACTCTGCCCTTGTAGACCTCTCCACATGTTAAGGTAGACACAGAAATAAGGCAAAAGCAAAGAGTTCATTGCACAAAACAAAGCTGTGGAAAAAAAGAAAACAACCGTGAAAAATTGGCTATCAAATGCTCATCATTTCTTTCACAGTATGAGATCCTCACTGCAAAGGTCTCTGATTTTTTATTTCAGTGGGGGTAGGCAGCAGAAAAGTTGTTCTATGTTAAAAGAAAGTGACATCATTAGAAAGGGTTCTAGACAAGGTATTATAAGTCTTAGGGACTTTGAATAGTCTTGCAAAACCTCCTGCATACGTAAAAGTGCAGAGAGGAGATTATACAATTTGAAAAAACAAGAGAGAACAGGAGAATGAAAGAATAGCAAAATACATGCTATATTTGCTTTTTATATAAATGGAAGCTTTTTCTGTAATTTAAAAATAACAGAAATTAAACACAAATCTTAGGCTATGCTCCTAAAACAGTGACTAGAAATGTATTTTCCTGATCATCAAGCAAAGCAGCACTCCATGCATTTAGGTAACACGTTAGTAGGCAGAAACTAACCCAAGTACAGGAAAAATCATTATATTTTTTTACTTTTCTTTCCTATCATAGCATAGAAGATCCTTCTGCATCCCAAAATCTATTTCTCTGCCTGTTCTGAGTCCTGCTGCACAGCTTGTTTCCTCTGCATGGCCTGGTGTCTGCAACACCCATACTTTCCCCACGTTGTAATGCCTTACTTCAGTCTCCGACTCTCATGGTGCTTCCTGGCTGAGTACAACATCTCAAGACTGAATGGCTAACACAGATCTAAACAATCCATGAACACTGCCTCCATCTTTTGTGTGTCAAATTTAAAGATGTCGCCTTCATTGTTGTCCTTCCTAACTCCCCTGAAACTTGCTAGACTGCATCATTGGAAAAAGAGGTAATGGCTTTAAGTTGTGCCAGGAGACGTTTGGGTTGGATAGTAAGAAAAAATTTCTTCTCAGAAAGGGTAGTGAGTTATTAAAACAGGCTGCCCAGGTGAAGTGGTGAAATCACTGTCCCTGGGTGTTCAAGAAAAGCATAGATGTGTTCAAAGCCATGGACGGGCCCTGGGCAACCTGATCTGGTGGGGGTTAACCAGCACACGGCAGGGCTTGGGAATAGGTGAGCTTCTAACCCAACAGTTCCGAGTGTACGAACTGCTAGGAAGGTTTAAGAGAACTTTTAATGTGTTTGGGAAAAAATATAATAATAATAAATAGGCTTTCCATGACTTCACCAATCATGTTGCTACTATATAGTTTCACAGCATATTCAAGATTCTCTATGCACATATTAACTGAAAATCTTTATACCATCATGCTCAATTACTTCTCTCAGTGGTCTCCCACCTCCCACTTCATGCCTGCCATACCCACATTACCAAAACAAGTTGTTAAGTGTAATTAAAAAAAATAAAAAGACGAACAAATTTTTTCTTCACATTCATGCGCATCGAATTCTTAGCTCTAGAGCTTAGGGCTTTTTATAATCACCACAGATGTTACTCAGTGCAGATGGAACTCCTTACTCAAAATCAGAGCAGCCCAGCACGTTGTGACAGTAACGAACCCCTGCAAACTGTGTGGAGGAAAAAAGGATTCAGTGCAAACCCCACCATTTCCTCTTGCGACTGCTGTCTCACAAACCTTTATCTGCACCCTCCAGAGAAGGCAGCTCCATTGCATCAGGGCTGGCTGCTGCCAGAGGAGAGAAAATTTAGAGAGGAAGCAGTTCAAATTCAAACAACTTCCACAGATTGCATCTGGAATTACAGCATCCAGGCCAAACAACTGGATTGTTCATTAAAATCATCTGATTGCCATGCACTTATCTTTGTGCTCACAACAAAAGGAAGAGAGAAAGAAGAGCTGCTTTTTTTTCAGCCCTTTGTGCTATCATCCCTTTCAGTTACAGCCTGCCTATCGGACAGAGATTTCACCATGATTGGTTTCTTTGACATGTCTTTCTATTGCTTTTCATCTGAAAGGAGAAGGTGGCTAAAAATTAAGCCAATTCTTCATCAAATAGCCATCCCTGCTTTGAGAAAAGGTTATTCTTTCTTTGGATTATTTGATGCTGTGTTAATGATGCCTTTCCTCCCAGAGTCTTTGTGCATAAAAGGCAAAGAGAAAAATTTGGAAAATAAACCTTCTTCCTCGCATCCTTTCCACCACAGTAATTTAAAAGATAACTGTTTTGAAGATAAAGTTGATTTCTGATGACAAAGGACCCACTGTTTAAAATGGGAGTCTGCTGCTGTTAGCAGGGGATTGACATGACAGAAGGGTCCAGCAGAGGGAATGTCCATGTGGGCTGACAGAGGCTACAACAATAGAAAATATAACAGCAGTAGTAACTCAAAATGACTCCACTGAATTATTTCTGGGCTAGAACCATATTTTCTTTGCTTGCACTTATATTTTGTTTAAAATGCTAGTGCACTTAGATACAGCAGAAACATAGGTCATTTCACACGAAATTACCAAGTAAAAGAGGAAAGAAAAAAAAAATCCACCCAGCTACTTGTTTCACCCATCCTCAATCTTTCCAGTGCCAACTGTCCTAATTGTTGGAGTGTGAGCTGTATTGACTGCGTAGTTTGGAATTTTTTTTTCATTTTCTCTTCCTTCTATTACTGCTAACATGATCAAGTTTCCCTGTTAATAGAAAACCGATGAGAAACTTGACCTCCTTTCCCCTTCTTCCCCTCTCCCCCAAAACCAAAGTATTTAAACTTTCAGAATGAAGTATAGGTGAAATTTAAGTGAGGTATTAACCTCATATTGTTGTTTTTTTGTTTGTTTGTTTGTTTTGCATTGTTTTCTTGCCAAGGGAAACTGTCCTGCTCATCTAATTAGTAGTCTCCACAGAGAGACTACTAATATAAAAAATCTGGAGCATCAGCACCAACATCTGCATGGCAGATGTAGGAAAAATGATGCACAACCAACATTTTTGCCTTAAGAGAAAGAACATATTCCAGTTGTTCTTTTATTGTACAGCATCATTCACCAGCTATCAGCATATTATCCAAAGAGGCAATAAGCATTCCTGAATGTCTCCATACTTCACCAAACATACCATCCCTGACATTCTGCATAGTTCTGCAGCTGCACAATTCTTCTGGTAGTAGAAATTTGGGCACGGTGCAGCAGCATATTCATTTGACACTTCACACAAAATGAAGGGCATGCTGAGTGCTGCCTGTGGAGGTGTCTAACTGGTGTGCTGAGCTTTGTATTGACCACTTTCAGGCTATGTTTGTTGTGAGTGTCTTTGGTTTTGTATTCAACCAGGCTTCAAAACAAGGTTTGCCTTGGAATCTGTTCAGTTTTAAAAGCAAAACCAGCTTGGGTTGTTCCATACATAATTACACCGCAGAATACAACCAGCTGATGGGTTTGAGACCTCCAACACCTGCACTGATGTAGCCTAGCAGTGACCAACAAATTGGACATGTTTGAGCTCTCAGTAACTGCAAAGGTGCAGAAATCTCTCTTTTGTCAGTGCAGAAACGTCCAGTCTGCCTGAATGACAGCAGCTGAAGCCAACACTGGGGCAGGTTTCCCAGAGCATTGCTGTCATTTATCAGCTTCCTTTTCCTCTGGAGCCAAGTGTAGCTGGCCACTGCTCCACATAAACTTCTGCTTAAGTCCTGGGGACATCTGGAGAGGACATCTGGAGAGCACATCTGTTGCAGAAGTTGTGTACAGCTGGGTGTCAGCAGTGTATCAGGGCAAGGGACCCCCCAGAGGTTTCAAGTACACTTTGAAAGGCAGAATAGAAGGCCAATACTCACAAGGGTCCATATGCCAGGGACACAAGGGACAAAAAAATCAGATGTTTCGCTTGATCCTCTGGGATCTTCTAGTTCTTCACTCTCTCCCTCTTTCCTTTCAGAGTATCGGTACTGCTGGGCTGATAGGGGACAAATAACTTTGATTTCACTTTTTTCTCATCTTCTTCATCTTCCTCTAATCATCCTATCCTCCAGCTGTTTTCTGACAAGAGTTCTAGAGAAGCTGACACAGTGAGATGACTGGCTCAAATACTTCTGAGCCAGTTGGTATCCTCTTCTTCTGGAAACATTGAGGAATACATTTATTTACACAGGTTATCCTGAGCCACGAGCCCAGACACTGCATATATTTCTGTCTGTTTACTAATAGATACAGGAAAGATCTGAAAAAATAAAGCTTCAAAGTAAATCTAAAGTATAATCCTAAGGGATGTTTGCAAAAAATAATAGCTAAAGATGAATGCTCTTAATTGATGACATCTTTTTCTTACAAAAAACAGTCACAGAACAAAAATCCAATCAAAGGAGGAAAGACATAAATCAATACAGCAGGTGGAACAGTCACAGGAAGATTATAATCACAGCTGTTGTTCTTATGTGTTACAAAGTCATTTTACAAACCAAGAGCTTGAATATAAAAATTCAATCCAAGTTTTAGAAGTTACCCTTTTGTCTTTGTTTTTGTTTTTTTAATCTGGATTTATTTAAGCCAAAACCTTTACAACATATCCACGATGGAGCTGGAGAAATCCTAGACTCACTGTCAGCTTTGTGACTGTTTAAATGTTGCTGCAAACTGAGATGACCTTCACTGCATATGTCACCACATGGTTCAAAATGGGAAAGAGTAAGGGAAAAAGATGAGCTCCTGCAGCTCACAGACCAGATTATTTATGGTGAGAGAATCTAGAAGCAGCCTTGATTATGAAGAACTGCATCCAATTGAGTGCATTTTTCTGCAATTGCAATCAATTAAAAAAAGTGTTCCTGTGTCTTGATAAAATACTTTCCTTATTTGGTCACACTCCAAACTGTAAAACCAGAAGTAAGAATGCAAACTACGTATGTAATAGTTACATATACAGATGTTAAAGATAACCTAAGAAACTGAAAAGAGCATTTTAATTCTTGCAGCATTCATCAGACTGTGGTGTTAGGTTGAGGCAGTTATCTTCTCAAGATTTCACTACATTATCTCCAGGAATATACAATAATAAGAATAGAAACTCACAAGATTTGTGAAGCAACAAAGATTTAAGGTAAGAATCTAGGTCACATCATACAAAACACAGCATAGAAAAAGGATAACAATATACTGAAAATGTATAAACTGGAATATTCCTCAGGAGACACAAGAAATTACCATTTTACCCAGTGTTGAGCAAGACTTGGAGTACTATTCTCAATTGGTTTTAATTTCTTCTTTTTAATATATACTTGTGAATTATTTAGAATTAAAATGAAAAAGGTTGAGTGATTGTAGAAGTAGAAAACATGACCTACAACGAACATTGAGAGTAATTGGAACCAACTAGCCTGTGCTAGAGGAGGTTTGAAGGAAAGTAAGAATATTGAGAAAGCTGATTTAAAACTCCAAAGCTGAATATAGCATGATAACAACACACATTTAGAAATAATTCTGTAATGGTTCACCTCTCCCCAGATGGATAAGGGGCAGTGATTTGTCTTTCAATTGCACGTATGAAAAAAATCACTGAAAGCAGCAATTGGACAGGACATGAAAAATGTCTGGGATCTCCCCTCCCTTCCTGTCATTCAAGATGAAATACAGCTGCAGCCTGAGGGTTAATTTTCCTTCAGCCAGGAGTCTGTGGGAGGAGTAATCAGGCTGCTTCTTGGCTTCCATCAGCCCTGGTGATACAGCAAAGCATGTATCTTTGGGAAAGGCTACCTGATTCTCTCTGACAGCTCAAGGAAATTAGGAGCCCAGAAAACTTCCCAGCTCTGCAAAAAAAAAGTCAAACACATAAAGCCGAACATCCCGTATATAAGAAGGTGATTATATTTTCTGTATTATAGCCAGGAAGTGAGGCTGAAGAGGCTGGGTACCAGCTGACATTCATGCAGTTTCCCTGATCTCGTCCTGTCTGCAGCTGCAGAATGATGCCAACATGAGGGTTTCTCTCCTTCCCTGGCAGCTGTCAGTGTGTGACAGACACAAAATGTAGCTCACAGGACATTTTGTGTTTATCTTACGTCTAGTAAGAAACAGGGCACACATGGAAAGTTCAATCACTTCCTATTATCTGTGATCATACTGCCTTTGCCAAAGCACATTGCCTCAGTTATTAGCACACAAACACAAACCCACTCAGCTGCTCCCTCCAATTCACTTCATCTCTGCAGCTTGCTGTGAGTGAGTGATGTAAAAATTTTTCTTCCTTGCATGGTGTTATCTGAGAGAAAGGAATGTGCAGGAATGGGAGGACACTCACTCAGTGGTCCAAGGAGGACTGTGTTTTTGTAAATGATTAATATTGCTGTGCCATTGCATTTCTCATTAAAATCCCTTTCTTGAAGCAAGGTACAATTTGCACCATGTTTTCCACTTGTTTGAGCTTCAAGCTGTCGCTCAAAAAATTAATTTTAGCTGGGTTCATCTTTCCATCACAGTCTTTTTTTGTCACAGTGGTTGATTAATTCTATGTCATTGTTTGCTCTGTTACAAGATTAATTGCAGGATGAGAAAATATACGACGTTCTGGTGAGATAATTTATCAACTTATTATAATTCCACAATGCTGCAAAGCAACTTTTTTTTTCATTATCCATATTCAGACAACAAGAAAATCATGTAGTGGTACTGGTTTGGTCTGTTATTGGATGAATGAAGATGAGGCCTTCTTCAGCTGTTTGGTCAGTATTAGTCACCATAGTGCTCATTCCCTCCAGTTCTATAAGCAAAGACCTCAAACTGCAATGTACCTACTGAGCTCATAAAGGACTCAAGGTATTTCTAGAGCCCAGATCAACAGCAGAAAACAGCAATTCAATTCCTAACATTGAAACAAGCATTTCATCTGGTATTCTACCTCATAGGTAAGGCAAACACCTGGAACTGTCAAGATTGGGATATTTGTCAAAGAGCAACAAAGGAATAAACAGAAAAAACACCAGTTTTTACTTTGGTGGTTACAACATCAGGGAGATGCAGCAGAGATTATCCTGTGCTCAGTGCAATGCATCCTGAGCTGTTACACACAGACTGTACGTGCCATGTATATCCCATAGTTGATATTATTAACTAGTGGCCAACTAAACTGATATCCAGAAGTGTCTATGCTCTCCTGATGCATACCATTGTAAAGGCTTGTTCACTCCTGCATCGAAGCCAAGGACAACATTCTCTCCACTTTCAATGGGAGACCGATTAAACATCTCCTCTATAAATGACTTTTATTAATAATGTTCGAAGAATTGCTTTCTGCCATAATAAATTCAGACATCCAGGCCCAAAATATGTAATGCATTATAAATACAATAATGTTGTCCATAAACTGAGATATTTTTACTATTTGTATTAGCTCAGTAAGTAAGATTAGACACTAACTTTCCGTAAGACAACCTCCTAGATTTTGAATCCCATACATACCCTTTTCCTCCTCCCTTCTTTCTCAACCAGAACAGGTTATGACCTTGTTACAACTTTTTACCACTCTTACACAGTGCAGTTATAGTGAAAAGAAAAATAAAACACTTGTGTTGAAACAATATAGTGAAGCTATAGAATGTGGAATAAATCATAACGAAATGAATTTCATCATTCACAGGAAAGAAAAAAATGAAAACTGAAACAATCTTTCAATCTTCTTTAATGCAACAAGAATGTTATCATTCAAGCAAACACAACTAATTGGAAATCCATTGAAGATTATGCTTCACAAAAAAGCAGACATAAAGTTATCAGATAAGCCTTATCACATGTCTTTGATGGATGAGAGCTTCTCAGTTCCCTTCCTTTTTCTTTTCATGTCCACTGCACAATTTGTATGAGAGTATTTTTTTAGAATTTTGCTTCATCAGGTCAACCAGAGTAAACGGTCACAGAAAAAAGGAAAAGAAGGTGATGTAGAAAAATAATTCCTGTACATAAAATGCAGACACGAGATACTGGAATTCCTTAAAGCTCTCCTTACTTTGACCCCCCTTCATCTCTCCTGGGGTAGTAACTTCATGTAATAAGAGTGAGTTCTCCCACTGTAGCAAAACTATACAAGGAAAAATGATTTATATTTAACTTTTTTATTATGTTTTCTCATCTAGCAATACCTTTTGCATGAACTTTTAAATTATTATTATGGTATTTAATAACTGGAGCTCATTTAACTTCATGACACTAGATTTTTGATATTTTTGTCATTCTCTGCAGGTTTTCTGCTTGCTCTTTTCTTTCTCTTCCTTGTACACAAATTCAGCATATTCGACTCATAGAAATTCCTCTTAAAGTTTAACTTTGGCTTTAATTTCATCAGCATCAGTCCACCAAGACAAGTACAATGCAAGTTGTCCTGGGTTGAGGCCAATGGGGACTATTCATGTAAGGAAAAGTCAAAATGCATACGTTTTTTTTTTGCTAGTGACCACATAACAGAAGTAGCATTATCCCCAACAATCTTGACCTGCAAGAATGTACAATCTGAACATCACTCTGATTTTTGCAGCTGGCATTGAAGTAGATCAAAGATGGGCACTGAAAACACTCCCAAACCTACAAAGACATAAATACTGCTTCACTGTTATTAATTCTACATTTGTATGACTGTACCCACGGGGTTGGTTTTGTTTGTTTTGTTGGTTTTTTTTAGTGAACAAATATTACATAGGAATATATTTTGATGCTGTTTATTCATTTTCAGCCAGTGAAAGCAGTGCAGATTTCTTTTTCCTGAAGTAGTCCCTCTACCCAAGAAAAAAAAAATGTTGTGATGCTGGAAACATGCACTAGTCTATTATGATTATGACAGACTATAAACAAATCCACCTCTTCCCAAAGCAAGGATATAATAAAGCATTTACAGTTCCTGTAAATTGCATTATCCATCTGACGAAATGTTGCAGCACTGAAGGAAGCCTCCTGCTGTGACTGGATACAGCTATTAAAACAATTTTGTTTTACACCTATCTAAGGGCATTCCTGAATGATTTCTACTCGCAGAGGATTACTGTACACAATGTGAATGGATAACTGACCATTTGAAACTGTTGTGTCTAGAAAACTAGGAAATTAGATCCCTTAAACATGGACTGGAAAAATTTTGTCATCTCATCAACATAAGCGTATTTGATGTAGGAATCTGGATTACTTTAGGAATATTTAATACACGAACAGGACCCAAACCCATCACTCTGTCCAGTTGCTTCTGTTTTCTTTCATAATCCAGATTTTTCCGTTGTGTCTTCTCATATATTGTGAGGCGAATCTGCCATCAAGAATTTCAGCCCCATGAGGGAAATACACCATATATTCCTTTTCAGGTAGGAAAAAGATGTGCTGTATAGGGAACTGATGTACCCAACTGAATGAAATCATTACCAATTTTACAATACTAAAGCTGTGGTTTTGAAAGTCCCTAAATGATTCCGGGGACTTAATTTGTAATTTAGTGGGAATGATGTGACTGAATCCTATTGGGAAAATCTTGTGAGCAACATGGAATATTTCAGTGTAAAATATCAAACTCAGTGAATTAATGTTAGAAGAGGTTCACCCAGCCTATGTGTTCCTTATGTCCATGTACAAAGGTGAAATCATGCCCTCAGTGGCAGAAGCCAAGAAAATACATCCGATGGGAGTTATGAAGAATAAGTGTTTTCTAAAGCTACTCTCCCACAGGAATATTCAATATATCCTTTCATGATGATCACTCCAATACTGAGCTCCAGTATTCAAGCTGGTTGAACAATTACTGCAATTCCTCCTCAGTGTCAGTTCTCTCTGCCTTCCTGCATCACAGAGTAATGCATTCGGGGCAGAATTTGCAATCTCTTGTCAATAGGCAGAATCTGGTAATCAAAATTTCATCTATGTTAGTCTGCAAGTAAGGAGAGGAATTTAATTTGATTACATATACATAAGAAAAATGTGTACTTCATTTTAAAAACCTCAGGTTTTTCTCCTTCAGTGAAAAGCCTTTATAAAACATTTATCAGAGTATCAGGATTTAAACACGATTACTCATCTGCTTGAGTGCTGACATTCATGTAGATATGTCATGGCACAAGGAACGTAAATTTAATGCAGAAATTGCTTTCAATTGCCCAGAGTGTGCCGTTCTTGCTAGTTTTGAGGCTCCTGTGTGTTGTATTGAACAGCGTCAGAGAGCATGAATAATTAGGTTGAGTTGAATCCAGAAAGCACATCTTGATATACAAAGCCTTGTAGGATTTTACAGGCGTTTTTCTCCCTTCAGGCAATAGTGCTCATTTAATGAAAATGGGGATAAGTGCAATACACATCAGAAAATCTAACGTCTAAATTAGAGATGTCTCAAAACAATTTACATTTTTACATACCTCCAAAAAAGTAGGACACTTTTATTACCTACTGTCAGGTAGCACATAAATAACTGCAGATCCTATTGCCTGGATTTCTAGAACTTGTCAAAGAGCTTAATAGAAAGATTTATGGGAACTTCAAGCTTTAGGTTTCAAATCTTCAGTATCTGTCAAGCTACAGCCTTAATACTACTTAACTTCTCATCCCTCAGACTGTCTGTAAATTCAAAATGAAGCTACAAGGAGTTGTTAAAGGCTTTTATTTTGCATCTTAAAATCCATTCTCATGTCCTGTTCAATATGCATTGTAGCTGGGGAGTCCTTTGTGCTTTGAAGTATTGGTATAAATCATACCAGCTCAAACTGCCTTACTTTTCCCTAATATGCTTTTAATTGCCTCTTCTCTCCCCCCAAAAAAGTACGTTGCTGAGATTTCACTTTAATATTTCATGTCAGTAATTGCTACAAATAGATTATTTTACTTCTAAAATTTCAGTGTTTTTATTGGTTCACTCAATGGGGGAGGCACTACCTGCTCTGAATTGCAGGACTGCGGCCCAATGCCAGGGGAGTAAGGATGGGGAATGTGGTATGAAAGGAGAAAGGAAACTCCCGTCCTTGCAGCTAACAGCAGAATTCTGTAAACATGGTCATGTTGGAGTCCATGCAAAGTGCCAGTAAGTACTTAATCTCAAAAAATCAGGAAAAATTAAATTCCTAAATGATCCTCTAAATCACAACTTGGATTGAAAAACTTGAATGTTGAAATAAGAATGGATATGTTGTATACTGTGAGGAACAGGTACTGAAGTTTTCTAAGATTAAACATATTTGAGTACATTGCCTTAAATTACTAGAAATTATTTTTTTTCTGTGAGAACAGCCTGACTATATATGTTTACCAACAAGTGGTATCTAAACATTCACATCATCAATCAATTTTTTTTCTCACTTAATTACTAACTAGGTTAAAAGCTATTGAAGCTATCTTTTAGCTCAATAACTGTGATTTATCTTCTAAGAAAAAAGCACATAATCCAGTGGTGATGTATTACAGAACGTGACTACACTGAGTAACGTCGGTTTTTTGGCTGTATAGTACATAGTTCTTTACACTAATTCTAAACTCATGCTCTCTGATTCATTATGCAGTCTCCCAAGGTGAACTGAGCTTTCAAGCCACTATGATCTGAAAGGCTTAAAAATAAAGAAAATGATTGATTTCTTGTTCTCACTATCAATTCAAGTTCATGTGTGTCAGTCACATAAAATAACGCAACTGATTGCGTAAAGTAGCAGCTTGTCAGTGAATATATTGGCACTAAGTCAATGAACTACTTTTGGCTCTTCTTCACATGCATTAAACTCCAGCCCAAATGAAATACCCTTCTTATTTAATTTTTTCAAATGACCCTCCACAAAGTAAATTCTAATTATAAATGAAATTGTTCTGCCTTTCCTTCTGAACATACCAATCCATATTTTAAGGAAAGTCACTTTCAGAAACTACACATTTAAATTACAAGACGCTGACAAGTCATCTGGAACCACTAATTTCTAACAAATTTTGAAGCTGCAAATCAACTTAAGAAAGTGGGAAAGGGAGGAATTGGCTCCATTTACGTTTCATCAAGAATGGAAGCAGTAGACCCAGTGCAAAAAGTCTCAAACCAAGGCTTACAGCATTTTAGCAGTTTTAATTAAAGTGAATGGAACCAATATGAAACTTATCAGATACAGTATTTTGTATAAATATACATGAATTATCAGATTTTGGCTGATCGTAAAATAAATTGAAAAGAATGGGGAATAGGAAAGGAAAGGACAAGCGGAAAATTAAGAAACAGTCGTAGATACATATATATATATTTCCAGTATTACAAAACGTTATATGGACCTGTTATCCTCCATCAGCCTGGAACAGTGATCAAGAATTGGCATGGCTACTAAATGACATTTAAGAGCTGCAGATCTGAGCATGTTTCACCTCAAAGCTTTTAAGCCTGTCACCTCAGGTTCCTAACAGAACAGGTGAAAAGCAAAGGCTGATGTGTCCTCGCACCAGGATTGTGCTATCATAACCCCCAAAAGACCTCTTAAGGGCACTTACATTATGGAAAATGCTCCTGTTGTTGAACTCTGTCCCCAAAGTACCTCTAAGTCGCTTTTCTACAATCTTTTACTAGGCAGTGTAGGAAGGATATGAAGGGTGGAGAGAGAGAAGAGCTGAGTCATTTGTTTTCCTTTTAGGTTTTTTTGGCTTTGTATTTTCATCAAGATTTGCAGCTGTGGGAAATCCCATCCTGCCTTCTGGACAGCATCAATATTTTTGCACTATCATTTGAACTGAAGGACACCATCAGGCAAGTATCCTGCTTGCTCTTCAGCAATTTATTCTCTGTGGCTTCCTACAAAATGCTTTGGTCTCTTGCCCATGTGCAACAGCAGCATTGAGAAGGGTCTGAGAGGCTGTTTCCAGAAGTTTATATCACAAAATTGGTCATCTGTTGCTCAGCAGTGGGAATGCTGCTGAGCTTACTCCGAGCTTCCCTAGGGTGACCTACATTAAAACCTGCTACGCCAAGCCTGCAGCTGCACCATCTGCCCCAAATATCCCAACATCCTCCTTCTCTCCCTGACTTTACTGGCTTGTGGGTGAGAAAAACATACCTGCTTTCCTCATGCTTTCTAACCTTCCTCTTTTTGTTCCAAATGCCCATGGAAATGTGCAGAAAAAGTAACTTCTACTCATCTTGAAAAGTGGAATGGTCTCTAAACATGGGATAAGACAGATTTCCTATACTCTTTTCTGACATTTCTATTCCCAGTATTAAGATTTCCCCCCTCCACCTTGGAACTCCTTGACAATATACATTTTCCTTTGGTATCTTTTGGTAAATTAAAAAAAAAGACAAATCATGAGACAGAATTTCAGGTTTTGTTAATAATTTCAAAACATCTTTCCCATAATTTGTTTTAGAAATGCCAAAAATCTCTCTGAGTTGAAGCTGTTTTTACATGTACTAGCAAAACGCATAATGGCATCAAATTTTTTTGTATGTCTTTTACCCAGAAATTGGCTTTCACTGCAGACATCGTTTCCACTGTAAGAATGCACACAGTGAAGCAGTCTGCTCGCTGGTATGGGATTTGAAAAAAGTCTAGGTTTAAATTCAGGAAATACAGTGTAAATGAATATTTACTTACACTTTCTTGGACTGGAAGAAATCCAAATTTCTGCAATTTTGCAAAATGAATTAATGCCACACACAAATGAAGCATTATCTCTCCCAGAGCTGAGAATGGCAGTGCTATTGCTTCTCTGGTGAGGTCCTCTCAGGGGAGTGGATAGCTTCCCCCAGCAAACAGGCTGCCTGTACTGGAGGGGACCCAACCTGGCCTCCATAGCTCATGGGGCTGATGCTGGCAATACATCCTGGCTTCCTCCCACAGAGGACATTTCACAAATAGACTATAATTTGTGAGACAAGTGAATTCTGTCTTGCCCTAGTTATCCAGGAGTCATTTTTCACCTGCAAACACCTGTAGGTAGCATTAAGTCATGACTTGGTTTTCCTGGAAAAATAATAGCTCAAACAGATCTTTATCAAGACTTTTAAGAACAGTTTTTCCTCGAAGACTTTTGCTTTTTTTCTACCTTGTGTAATTACCCACGTACTCAGATCAATTTATTACCCTAAGCATAAGTACACTCTCTTTCATTTTTCTTTCCCATAGGACCTTTACATTAAGATGACAACTCAGACTGCTCCAATCACTCAATTGCAAATGCACTTTGATCAAACAATGACTCGAGGAGATTTAAAGATTACTCCTGGAAGGAAAGACACAGCAAATTGATCAGTGCTGTCATGGGCAAGAAACAGCTCCTGAAGGAATAGCTCTAAAATGCATTATCTTTAATGTAATCAAAGGAACATTTCATTTAATTTTAAAACACCTTGCACTATTTGTTAGTGCTATCATTTCAGGGGTTACTGGGACAAAAAGTTAATCACACTGACTAGGCAAACACTGAATTGTTTAATTAAGGCTGTCCTACTTTATTTGTATAACATTTTTTCTAAGTAGTATATGCACAGATTCTTTATAAAATAGTAAAAGCACAGGTGAGAACAATCCTACAGAGTAGAGGTGATGAGATTGAAGATTTAAGTGTTCTGATGTCCTCCCAAAAAAAAGAATAAAATGAACCTTTTCTTACCACCTCATGTTAGAAGGAAATGAGAAGAGATGAGGCATGCCCACTTGTCCAGAAGGTTTGAAGTAGCTCATAATCCCCCCATAGATTACTCACACAGCATGAGCGAAAATCTGGAGTACTGCCTGGATGCTGCTCCCAAAGTTGGAGATTAGGAGGAGTTTGCAGCCTTCTGCCTATTTTGCAGCTTTGGCTTTGAACTTCTGTGGAAAGGGGATGTGGCAGCAATGGTAACAGCACTGAGAAGGGGAAGAGGCTTTCCGGAGGCAAAACCCTTCCAGCACCAAGTAACAAGATGCATTGCTAACAGAGAGGACTGAGAGCCCTTAAATCCAAGTAATCTGTGCTCAGACCTCATCCAGACAGGACCGCAGATGTGTGGGACAGAGGTCACCATGACACATATCAGAGAAAGCCCTTCATCCATACAGGACGTGAGGCACGCACAAGAGGCACGGTTTGCTTTTAGCAGGCTGATGCAAAGCAGGCATTAAATGCTTGGGGTGAACCAAATGGAGAACATTTACTCTATTCTTAGGTATTCCCACAGGCTCTAGAAAACAAGTTAACATTCAAGCAGACTCTTCTTTACAACATTCATTCCTGCAGTAGTGATTCATAATTCTTCCATTTTATCCATTCCGAGGTGATGATGGCACTCACTCATCAAAGAAACAGAAAAGCTTATGAACCAGAGAAAGGTGAACAGCTGGATTTAAATAGCTAAATGATACAACAGGGAAGAGAGAAGGAAAAAAAGTAAAGGAAAATGTGTCTTGGGAAATGAAATTCTTGAAGTGGAAAACTGTAAGATTATTTTAGACATCTTCCAATGGTTATTCTGTATGTAACAATTCATAGACATAACATGAAGGTTAAATCTTTAAAAGGGAAGAGATGAGGTACAAAGATTTTTTGTACATTCTGGATATCATGGGACATTAAATATAAATTGTGGAAAGACCATATCACTGTAACATCTGGAGAAAAGATTGGAATAATTACAAATAAAAAACAGGATTCCACCAAAGAAAAGACAAATTGAATACCAGAGAGACCTGAGTAGTGAAGCCAGACCAACTGGCTCTTAAGCAAGGGATAACATGTTCTCTCTGTCCATCTGTAAGTGATCCTGTTTCCCAGAAAGAGAATTAGCCTCTGCATTTCACATTTCAAGACCAGAACAGTGGCATAAAACCAGCATGCATGGAGCTGTGCTGGAAGGTTTCAGATCTATTGCTGTTATAAGTGAAGTATTTATCTCAAATTGATTATTTTCAGAACTTTCAGACCTGCTCTTCTGTTCTAGAAACTGTTCTCCATGATTTGTTCAAGATCCACTAATTCTGAGATGAGTATCAGGAAAGTTCTGCTTAGAGGCAGCTCTTCTAATTTGTCTTCTGTGACATCACCCACCCAGATGCAAATCAGGGTTAAATATAACAACAATTAGTCGGGTGCCTAAATAAAGCACTTAAATACTAGCATAAACATATCAAGCCATCGGCAAGACCACAGTGTAGGTGATTGATATAAATATTTTCTAGAGTTCATTGATTTATTTTCTTACAAGGATACTGTGTTTGAAAGTTTTCTCTTCAATAACTTGGGCAAATAAATGGTTGTTTTTCTGCAACATCAATCCTTCCTTTACCATTTGTGCTCATCATTTTCTCACTCCAGCAGAAAAGTGAAAATGGAAGAAGCATTTCAAGCCAAGAAAACAAACAAAAGCACTTTGAGTTTGGTGATCTGAATAAAAGCATTTCTGTGCAGCCTCAGTCTGTGTTGAAAAAACAAGAAAACAGACACATCCAACCTACCTTTCATTTGCAGCTGTTCCCAAAGGAATTACATGCACAGGAAGAACCCAAAAGG
Source organism: Odontophorus gujanensis (assembly GCA_013399175.1). NCBI lineage: Eukaryota > Metazoa > Chordata > Aves > Galliformes > Odontophoridae > Odontophorus > Odontophorus gujanensis. Next base: position 646,517 of record VXAB01010559.1, on the reverse strand, counting down.
AGCAGTAGTATGATTTAAGGATAAATCAAAGAATTAAACTGAAGGGGAAAAAAGGCAGGCTCTAGAGTTCAGATGAAAATTACATCAGATGAAAATACAATTTCTAAGGGCCAGTAAATTGTACTGCAATTCATAGTTCCTATCTTGTATTGGCTCATGTATTGTCTACATTCAAAAAGTTCATACTGAATGCCACATGTCTATGACAAAGGGCTAGGTTCATGGAAACACTGCTCTACTGAGTTGTACCTCTATTGTTGAAAATACAGAATTAGATCCTAGCTCACATGCAGCAATAATGGCATTGCTGTAGCTGCCATTAAGAAATAGCCCACTTTCTAGACCTGTTACTGATATTCTTTCCTGACTTACAGACTATAGCTCTAACATTTTCCTGTGAAGTTAAGTTGTAATGGACCTCTTCTGTCTAACAGCATGTACCACGTGCAACCTGAACTGATTTTTGGGGTCACTGAGGTGGAAAATGCATAGAACTGCTTTAATATTCTAGAGCTTGATTACAGGCTTGTAACTAGTTATACCACTTGTCTGACATATAGTGCAATTCCCTTCCACGACACACAGTCAATGTAATGAAAAAGAGATTACATTTTCCTGTTTCAAATAGCTGGATAACTCTGTGGGAAAGCTTGGTTTGCAGAAAAAAATAAAAAATAAAAAATAAAAATCAGAGCATGCTTACACTAATTTCCAGGGCTGTAAGTGCAAACTACATCATCAATAAGCCCAACAAATTTACACTAAAACAATAATCTCCATGGATCACTTCCCCAGGATAATTCCTACAGGACAGACTATTTTCTTCTAATTCAACATTGTGAACATTTTGAGCAGAAACTGATTTTAAAAATCCTCTTCCTGAGATGGAAGGACAACAAAAACACATACAACCAAGCTTTTTTCTTTTACAAATGCATTAAAGTGTATTAAGTTGTAATGATATGTTTTTAATGTTATGTGCTAGATGATGCAGAAAAAAAAAAAAGAAAAAGAAGGAAATAACGAGAAATGTAATGGGCACAGTCAGGCACAACGAGCAGCCAGCCTCCAGGATTTATCTGCAATAATCCTGATGTTATGCCACTATCCACCACCTAAGCTACCTGCAGTGCATCTTTCATGTATTTCCTACTCCAGGAGAGCACATCAGGTTGTTCCAAGCTACAACTAATAGGTTAGGCAGAAAAGGGAACCAGAGAGCATCGGGGCTGTAGAGAGGTGATTTAGTGGTGAGCAAGGCAGTCTCAAGGAATGGAAACAAGAAATGAGTTGGAGACATTGAGACAGAGAAAATATAGTGTAAGAAGAGGGAAATAAAGTGTGTCCTCAAAGGAATTAGATAAGAATTTCAGGAAAAGTGCTTGCATGTTGCTAAAGAAGGACCATGTCAGAGCAAAGCAATGAGACCCCAGAGCAGCAGCATTTCTGGCCACAACCTTTTCCCTAAGTCCCTTCCCAGCCTGGAGCAAGTCTCTCCAGGGCAGGCGTGTAAAGCAAGTTCAAATGACACCTTGGCAGCAAGCCGGCAAAGCTAGGTATTGGCTCTCACTGCATCTTATCCCCTGCTTCTTCTGGATACTCTGCAGCCAGACCTCGGGCTCAGGTTCGCTAGTTAAGGCTTATTGCATCAGTCACAGATCTGTTGTTTTATAGTACACTATAAAATACTTTGTTTTATAGTATAGTATCTCGGATTGCCACTGAGTAGCCCTGGCTGTACCAAGTAGCAGAGCCTCTGAAAGCTCAGAAATTTGGCCTTCGGAATATACAAATTTGCATCAAACAAAGCAAACATTTAATGTATCCAACACTTCTGTCACATACAAATTTTTGAAAAAGGAGCATGTCTGTCACATACACTGATCTCCTTGGTGCCATCGGTTGCAATTTAAAATTAAAAGCAGAACAACTATTAGTGTTTTTTCCATTTTTATATACATCTTCTACCACAGCAACATCAAAATGTAGGGTGCTTTAGAGTTTACTCCAGCTTTAGTTTCCCTCACGTTTCTCTTCTGTGCTAAATTAGAAGAGCAGATGCATTCTTGGGAAGGTTTCCAGGCTGATTTTGAAATTAGACATTTAATACTTCCTACAATGATCTGAGCTTTCTGATCATTGATAATACCACACAGAGTCAAAGAAGAATTTGTAGTAAATATCTGATGTGTAGATTTGTATGAAACACTTAGGATGCAGATGATTTCTGTACCTCCCCATGGACTCCTGCTGAAGATTTCAAGAGCTGATCTGAAAAGCTGATCTCTGTCACTGATGAACCCACAGATCCTTCATCGCTTTATCCTTTGATGGAGTGGAACGATCTGTTTTCCCATATGAGTAACTGCTATGTTTGTATTTGTGTTCAAAGTTTACAGAAAGCCTTTCAAAAAAAAGTAAATACATAAGTAAATGTGCCATGACTAATACTGTTAAACCATTACGTTCTCACCCAACATGTTTTCTACAAAGACCTGCCTTTTATCTCACTTCCATTTTATAGCATCTAAATAACAAATCACAGTAGTTCCTCTCCGCTTCTCTGGGCACTGCAGCAAGAGAAAATATCAGCTTTTAGTGCAGGTCCAAAGTAACTGCCACAGAGCATTTCAAGCACTTGGTTGTTCATCTGCTCAGTTTAGTGTATGATAACTCCCACTAATTTGGGGGGGGCTTAATGAGCATAGAAAATGCATTAGAGAAAATTCAATTATAAAATGAAGCTGACCACGGTACATCAGACTATGTAAAGTAAATTTAATTCTCTATGCATAGGCAAACACGAGAGCCAGGCAGGAGTGTGCTTAATCCAGGGAGAGGGTGTAGGAAGGTGACAGAGTTGGTATAGTTCCTCTCATATACCTCTGCATCACCAAAGTTTTAAAATCTCATTTAAATTAGGTACATCCAGAAGCATTCTACAAACATGTTTCGAACTCTATTAAGTTCTGCTATATCTCACTAATGTGAAACAGACAATAGAGAAACTTTAATATAAGCTGTAATTCACTCATTTTCTTTCAGCTCTGGAATTTAATCTGGCAGAGTGATTAACCAAGACAGTTTTCATTTCAGGCATATAACTTTATATTCCCCTTAGTATGCAGTCATTCTCTATTGCTCTTGTTGAAGCTATCATTTCTGTTTTAAGATCAAAATTGTGAATGCAAAGAGAATAGTTCCTTTTATAATGAAAGAAATATAAAAACATCTTCCTCTGAGTTATTACGTACAAAATGTGTGATATTTCTCATAAAAGTACAGTTCATTATATGGTATCAAGCAATATTACTGAACTACATAACTACTGCAGCCTTCAGCAGAGCCCTAAAGGGCAGAACTTGCAGCTCCACCACAACTGCTGAATAAAAAAGGAAGAAAAAAAAAACAAACTAAGAATGGAAATGCTGCTGCTTCATTAGAAAAAGGAGGAAGGATTACTACGCTTTTGTGCCCTTCATTTCTACCAGGAAAACCCAAGTTCATATTCAGTAAAACATATTCAGTACTGGATTTTGGATACAGATATCAACCAGTGTAGCCGATGTGCTGAAAAAGCAAGATATCCTTTTCACATCTACAAAGGCAGACACTGCTGATCTTGGTAATCCAGCTCTATTTTAGATGGAAAAAGTAATTTCATTATGACATTCCCTCATTCCACAATGCAAAAATAGGAAAAGCCTCAGACATTGGAAATGTTTGGAAAACTAGATTCATCCCACACCATGCAATGCACTGGACATCAAGGCATTTGATGGTTGTAGTGTAGAAAAGTGGATCAGGATGAAGATGTAGGTCCTGAAGTTCTGACTCATCCTTCACTCTCTAGCTTTTTAATAGCTATCTCCATAATAAGAAATCCCTAGCTTTAATTCCTAGTTAAATTTCCTCTGAATATGTATAGTTGTGTGATATATTTCAGTTTTGGCAATAAATATCACAACTTTTTCTAGCTCTATGTGGATAGTTTACTACCAAATACTTGAAAGTTGGAGTTTCTAAAACAAGATTTTATCAGGGAAAGAGTTGGCAACTGCAACTAGCACTGCATGAACTGCCTGCAATGCTTATTAGCAATGGCAACCTACTATGGAGAAAGAAATTAATAGACTACGAGTCCCTCTTATCACAGTTAATATTTCTGCAGTGATTAAAATGAAACTTCTCTTGGAAGAAGGGGGGAGGTGATACAACATTAAGCTAACAGCATGGACGCACTATGTTAAAGTGACAAGAAAGGTGAACAGAGCACAGGAGATGCCACGCTAACCTGTACCCAGATGCTGGCTGCTCTGATCCTCATAGAAGCCAGAGTACGTGGTTTCCCATCCATCTAAGGTTCTCAGTTCAATGACTCAAAGGTAAAATAACTGAGCCAAGCCTATCAGCACGATTTGGTATGACAAAGTCCTTTATCCTTGAACATCTGCAAAGATGCATTCCCATTGGAAATACCTCCCTATATGAAGACCAGATGAAAAAATCTACCACCACTGCTTCATCTCTGCAAGATGAAGAAAATAACCAAGAGACATTGTGACCGTTTTTATTATTTGCCACAATCAATAGAGAGCAACTTCTGACCCTGCATTTTATGTTTTACGTCCAATTACTTGGGTTTACAAGATGACATTCCTTCATGGTGCATGTTCCAATTTATTTCACTTTGGTATGGAACATTTGTGCTTCAATTTTATGTGAATTCAGATTTAACTGAGAATAGCTTAGAATGAGGGAGAAGGATGCCAAAGGATCAATGGAAGACATCACTGCTTCGTTTCCGAGAGAAAGGTTCGGTTTGCCTGCCTCTGGTGGTTGTAACGTTTCACATTCCTCAAAGGGAAAGTATTTTAAATCTTGAATCAATCCAAAATGGGGGGAAAAAAAGAATTCAATAACACCAAAGTGAAAACAATAGATGATTCAGCTTGTCTCCAAACTAAATCGTTAGGAAAAAAGGGAAGAAACATTTTAGCTAAATGCAAACAAATGACCAGTGAAAAGAACCTCAAGAAGTTTATTTTCTTCTCCCCAGACCAGTGCTTCTTCCACTTCTACTTTTTCTTGGACCCACTTTTTCCATTTGGCATCAGAACTGACCCATCTGTTTGGCCTTAGAGGGAAGAGAGTGTAAATTAGGGACAGACAAGAAGCAGAAGGGCACAGCACAGCCAAGAAATCCCATTAGTTATCACAGGGACACAACACAATGCCAAGGAGTTGCAGAAGTTATCAGCTAACAGATCTGTCTCTCTCATCAGCACTTCCTAAAATACTGCCCTCCATCATGGCCATGTTATATTGCAGGACACGGAGCATTCAAGGGAATGTGGGACTTAAATAGAGCTACATGAAGATAACCTAGTGTTATTCTGATTCATATATTTGGAAGAAAACTTAATGAAGAGCTTTCCATCCATGCAGAAGACCAAGAGGCACTTTCAGAAGAGCACTTCATTTTTGAGTTTGTGTGCTGTGCTCCATCTAAAATTTCCTCTCAGATACACTCATGATATATGTATTTTCTTTACCAGGACAAGAGACTTTACAAGATTAACACTAAGCAACCGTACTTATCTTCATTTTAATGGCATAAGCAATGTCTTTCCAAGGCAATTCCAACAATTTGTTAAGCATTAGTGAACCAGAAGCAGAGAGAGGCCCCCCTCCCCTCCCCAGAGGGATGCTGGCTCTGGGGACACTGTCGCACGCGACCCTCAGCCCTGCACGAGGAGCTGCTGCCTTCCCCAGCTCTCAGCCATCTGCTCTCCCACTGCTCCAGCAGCAGTGGAAAATTCCTTTTTGTCTGAAAGGTGAATTGCATGCTAAATCTAGATGACAGGTTCAGGAAACATCTTAAAATAAATTAGCAAGACAGCAAAGCGGAGTGAGCAAGATATAAATTGCATTAGCCATTCTGAGTGTCCCTCTGGCCTTGCTTCTCGCTCTTTGCTTTTAATCTCACAAAAGAATAGTTACGCGATTAGTTTCATAATGCTTTGTCTGCCCCTTTTCTGGAGATGTGGGCAGATTTTAAACAACAGTGTCTAAAGCCAGATTTGGTGGAGTGATCCATTCAGAATTCCAGCAGAATCCACAGCACTGACACCATTTGCAGAGACAAAGCCAGGTATTTAGCAGTCCTGTCCAACGATTTCTTCCAGAAAATCACACACACCTGCCAGGAGACAGAAATCAGCTCCTTTGGAAGCCCAAAGGAACAAAAACACAAGCAGACTTCTTATTGCAGCTCTCTTTCAACCATGTGTTTGATTTCACCTCTGTTTCCTCCAGTGCCACATTTCTTCCTGCCTTCTTTAATTCTTTTTCTTATTTAGTTTTCTGCACATAAGTATCTTTCCCATTACACTGTAGTTGCACATGTACTAAGGATTCAACAACATATTCACCCCAGTGTGATGGCATGAAGACAAGGACATCATTTGCAATCACAACCAGTGTAACACAATGATGATGCAACACCTGATGAACCCTTACATAATAATTAACTTCTTTTTAAGGTAAAACTCTGCAGCGCAATGGAGACTGCTGATTTCATCTTTCATTGCCATCCTGAACACATGAAGAAAGAGGAGCCCTTGAGACTCTTTGTACCCTGGGACCACAGAGGGACCTGTGTGATCTGCTCCTCTCTGACTCTGAGTCAAGAATATGGCTGGAAAGATTAAAAGACACTTCCTGCCACTTGTGCTTAACTTGATCTTTGTTGGCAGCTATATAAAGCCATCGGGGACACTTTGTTCATGAAAAAATAAAATTCCAGACTCCACTATCAGTGTATTTGAGACTATTTTTTGTTTTTCATCCTGCAATGTTATTTTCAGCTACACCTTTATTTTGTCCAGGCTCTCCTCGATACTCTCTCAGCTATAAGGCCTGAAGTCATAATTCAGGAGGAAGTTCTTGGGAATGAGGAGCACAAAAAGGGGGCTACCAAGATCTTCATTCACCTCTCCTCAGAGAGGCAACTGTTTGCTGTGTAACCAGAAGTGAAAATGAGACACTTAATTGTTATTCTACACCTTTAATCTGCATAAAGTCATGGTTCAATAGAGCATAAATCTGGACTTTCAATACTAAAATCCCATACCAGACTTCAAGAAATTGATTTTCAATGGCCCCCACAGCCGAATGCAAAATTCAGACTTCATAATGAATTAAATCCTAGCACTTCTCGAACAACCAAATGGATTTCAGCGCCTCAAAAACCTTGGAAATGGCCAATATGATAACAAAGAGACAGTCATGAGCCCAGCAGCAATCTTCATCCTGATCCAACTAGCGATGAAATATTGAAATTCCATATCTAGCCACTCCAAAATTGTCTTGTGGTATTGACTGTCAGAGCTGCTTAACACTAACAGTGATATATGGAATTATCTTCTGTCCACAAGAAAACCAGATGATAAACACCCTGTAACAAAAAAAATCTCACACAGCTCCATGCTCCAGTGGCTTCAGCTGTGCTTGTTGCATGAAGACTGTGCTCTAAATAACACATCTACAATGAGGCACCTCTGATTTTCACTACAGGTTTTTCTTTTAACTAAATATAATTAGAATATAATGACTAAGAGTAAAACAATTTTCTCATCAGGGGATGAGTACTACAGCTTGCGCTGCTCACGGATCGTCCCAGTTACTCCAAAGTACAATGGAGCACCTTTGAACCCTACGTCTTTAGCTCTCAACCTTTCAAGTCCGTATTTTTTTCTGTTCAGTCTGAGTGCTAAATAGCGTTGTCTTTTTAGTGCAGTCAGACAGCTGCCAAGCTGTTTGTGCAGTAATACCGCAGTAGAACGTTTACTTCTGTCTTTAGGTTAAAATCTCTCATTGCTGTGTGATGAGTGGTCCATGTCTTCGTAAAGGCCTGTCCGATTCTACCTCCGTGCTCCTGTTCCTGCTTGGGTGACCCTTCAGAAGACGTGCCTCGTGCACAAAGTGTTTTGGTCCACTTTGACAAAGATTGAGAAAATGCTTAAAAGTTCTCCATCTGCTCGTGCCTCAGGCACACTGAAAGAAATAAATGAGCAAGGAAAAGACCTCTGGTTCTTGCCTGTCTTTGCAGCAATACACACTAGAAAAAAAAATGTCACTTTGCGAAGCTGAATGGTAAAGGGTGGAATAAATTACACAAAGGACCTGCCAGAATAACGAGTGATGAGCTGATATAGCAGAGAATTCGGTATCAATCCAGCAGAGCAGTTGGTAAACAGAAGCAAGGGACATTCCTTAAACTTTCATGTTAAAGTGACCGTGGAAAAAAATTACTTCTTCATTTGCTATCCAAATTGCCATGCTACACAACTGTGATCAGTACATGAGGTAACAGTAGGCACAGCTAGCTGGAATTTTTATTTAAGGATTAATTTTCCATTGGGAAATTGCGGGCTTTCATCAAAAATGAAGTGTGCTCTCTCAGAATACATCATTCAGTGGATTCCTTGATCTGCTCCTCCCACTCATTCCACAAGTATATATTTTTATAATTTTTACCTAATGTTCAAGGACATCTGGAATTACTGAAGTTTTAATCAGACAAAACCAGAAACACTGCACTGATAACTGTACTACAGCCGTGGTTAAAGCCCTAACAAATCAAAGCACATCTGCTAAGAAAGAACTTTATAGACATATATATATATGCTGAATCAGTCATCTCAGCTTGCGTCCATCCCAGTGTGGCTGAAAATGCATCACTGAGTGCGCTCTGTGCTTCTATAGTGAGCTCATTTGTCTGCTGCTGTCATCTTTATGATCTGAGTATGCTCCTTCTTCCTCAGTATTTGAGGGGATGAATGGTGGCACACCACTAAAGAGGGTGCATCCACCCTCTATAAATTACCTTCTGTCAAAATCCTCAGTTTAGCTGAAGATGCTGATAGACAACTTGACCAACCATGTAGAATTTTTAAGGTAGATATAGAAGAAAAACTGCAGTGTCTCCATTGGGTGTTACAAGTGGATTTCAAAGGGAAGAAACATTTCAAAGCCTTTTCCTTTAATTCAGTGCTTTTAAGGGCTTGTAGTGCAGTTTTTCTTCTGCTGACCATTCATGCTCAGTATTAAAGAGCAGTTATCTGTAAGGAATTTTGTCCATATGGAGCATGTTGGTCAGTTTATGTATCTCCCTGGTGACTAATTCAGCTGAGACATTTGCTGGGGCACCAAGTCAGTCTCCTTGTGGTAAGTTTGTCTTCCTCCTGAGCAAATTGCTTTGGAATTTAATGTTTAAAATAAGACGTCTGTTTTCAGAAACACACTCACCCACACGGCGCACACTGAGTTTGCCAACAATTAACTACTCGGTGTGCCTGAAAAATAATGAAATGTGTTTCAAAGAAAAATACTTTCCTTTAAATGAAAAATTATAGACTAAATAGTGAGGGTTGTTTTTTCTTTTTTGACCACATGTGATAAGTTTTTTGAAGAAAATGTGACCTGTGCTTTCTGAGGGTCAATTTAAAAAAAATCAATATATGGTTAAGACCTAAGGGCAAAACGCTTGCACTCATGATCAGTCCTAGATATCTCAAAGAAAGGCTTCTTAAAAAAAGAGCTTACCAAGTTGAATAATCTTGCACTTCTGTTGCTAGCAACATGAAACGTGGAAGATTTCAAACACAATGGACTTGCTGCATTTTGATTCTAAACGTTCATTTTGAATAAATCTCTCAAATACAGTTTTAAGAACAAAACCAAAACAGATTCCATGTCAATCGTCACCCATCACAGACTGGGCCAAGACATTTCCCTAAACAGATTCTGCTTTGTAGGCCTTGTCTCCAACACAGCTGGAGAGAGAGCAGATTAAGGATCCATAACACATTCCAGGAGGCACCACCACAAAAGACTGCAGAATATGGAGTGCTGTAAACTTGATACCATGATTGCTCTTTTGGATTGCTCCTACATTAACTTTATTATTATTTTTAACATTTGCACTTCTTGAATCTGTGCCTGAACAAATCTCTATGCCCTTTCTCGTTGTTATAACTAATCACTGCAGAAGAGAGCCTGATAGTATTGAGAAAACTTCAATCTTTTACATTTTGATGATAGTTACATTTCTTATTTTGCAGACTCAGCATGCTTGCAATTCCGTGCTGCAGATATCTAAGGGATGGAGGACTTGGTCCTTCGAGATGTTAAGCTCTCATTATCACTGAGCATTTCATATGATCAGAGCTCAGCATATGTAGAGTTAGAGAGTCATTCTCACCACCTGCCAGGACAGAGCTTCCTAGGAGTTGGGATGGATTGGAACGAGATTACAAAATGATCAGATGACAGGGTAGTGTCTGCTGAAATGATTGTAATCAAGCACATGAAGCTGTAATCATATGATTTTAGAAGTTTGCATTTTTAACATGGCAGAAAATAATCCCAGTCTTTCTTGCATGCACAGTGCATAATGACACAGCTTGGACACCTCAGTATTGCTTCAATTAAAATTATCTCCATGTTTACTGCAATTTCTGAATTGTCTAAAGCTGTTTTGAAGAATTTGCTAGTTCTCCAAGAGCATATGGCCACAAGCGTGCAAGACAGATTATGCATACAACATTGCCAAGCAGAATTTTGCCTGGTACAGCACATATTATTTTCGAAGACTGAAATGTGCTTTTTTTTTAAGAGAACAGTTCTGGTTCCAAAACATAGAATAACTTTCCATCACAAATTAATGGTCTGTAATATCATAACATGAATGATTTATTTATCTTCTTTTTCCCTCCACATGATATTTATCTGATCAAAAGGAAAAAGGAGAAAAAAAGGAATAAATGCAAGTTATTTTGACAAACTGTTATGACCTTTCCCATTGAAATTTACATATACATGTTTCCAAGACTTTTTATTCAATAGAGAAAGTGATTTAGTACTTCAAAAATAAATATAACCTCTCTGGAAAAAAATGACCCCAAAGAAAGGCTAATCCAGTGTTAAAATTTTATAACCAAAATTATAATTTCAAATACTGTATACAGCTATATCCATCTAAAGCTCTGTATATATTTATAAATGTACACACACACTTGCATTTATTTGCCTAGTTTTCATTAGATTATAAATAAATAAAGAGTATGTAAAGTACAAGTCAACCTTCTATGACCCCAATATTACACTTTGGGGTGGCACTGTCTCCAACAGCACGAAATATTGAGGGGGGGGGAACCCACATATATATATTTTTATACCTAGTTATGCTAGCTGAAGGTCAGGTTCTATAAATCATGAACGCAGCCAGCTTTAAACAGGAAAGCATATTACTCCAGCATAAAATGAAGGTCTCAGTTGAGAACCCTGAAGTACAGCATGTCCTGTGAGCAAGCAACTACTGTGCAGATCCATCCTCAGAGGGAAATGGCAGAAAATTGGGCAAGACTTGCACTTGGCCTTGTTGAACATCATGAGGCTGATATGGACCACCTCTCCAGCCTGTCCAGATCTTTCTGAATAGCATCCCTTCCCTCTATATGTTATTATATATTGTGTAGCATTTTTTACCTCAACTCTTTGAGTTTCCTTTCAACTCATATTTGCTACTTTCAAGCTATTTAAATCATTTAAACCTCAATCTGTTGTAAAAGCTTTTATGTCGTTGCTGGATCAGGATGTCAAGCAAAAAGAAAAAAAGGTTTGTAACTGAGTTGGCTGTTCAGACTGAAAAAGTAAATGTTAAATCAAATCACTATAAATGGAGAATTGTAACTTAGGTCACGATGCACCACACAGTGTATGTGGCTGCACACTGATAACACCATAGTATCTAATTCAGGATTCCTGCTTAGAGTAAACCAAAAGAACAACTTATTCCTTGTCAGCTGATCTGCAGCAATAGGCTTGAGTGCACAGCCATTGCCTTGAGAGAACTTGGATCACATCACTCAGAGCACCAGTTTACAACATCCAAATCTCTCTCAAACATTGTTGGAATTACTCATAGTGAAAAGTGTTTCTTTTATATAAGTGCTGGCTTTCTACCACCATAAAGCTATCATCTAGTCATAAAGCACTTCTTCTGGGTCATGGTGCCTGTGAACATAACATTTCCCTCAGCCATTAGACTGAAGGTGTCTTTTTTCCTCTAACAGCTTTGTAGCTGCTGACAACCTTAGCAACACCAAAGTCAGGGAGCCCACCACCTCACAATACCTCTAGTGGTGCCACGGTACCTGGGCAATCCTGCACCAAATGGTGCTCTTCTTGTAAGTAAGTGCTGGGCCAAGCCTGAAGTACCCTGCTGTTCTTTGGAGAGATAGTATTCCTGTTAGATCCTGCCTTCTTCATGCCCAGAAGAGATTAAAAATTTCACAGCTAGGTGAGTACACTGATTTGCTTAAAGATCATGCCAGTTCCATTCTGCAAGGAGTAGTGGTAAGGTGTGTGGGAAGAAGGAAGCTCTAGTGGAGAAATGAGCAGCTTTCATATTGAGCTAAAGAATCTTTCAGTATTTATCAAACAGAACAATTCCTCTTCTTGAAAATGCAGCTCCTTCTGGACTCTCTCAATTTAGACTTATTTATGGTCTTACTTCTTTCTTAAATCCTGAGAAAAGCTTGCAACTTTATGAATTTCAGCTCAAGCTGTAGACTCTCAGAAGTTTTGACTATCAGGTACATGAATTGGCAATGTCCTGATGTCCTCATCTCTTCAGTACCAAGAAGGTAGAAATTCCTTATCAGGTTTAGGTAGTCATAACTTAATTTGCAAAGAAGACCCTTCACTCACTGCCCCTCTCACAGGCAGCACAGAGAAACATAACCATCACCTGTGCACATTGCTTTAGGAACACCAGTTGGAAGTGCTTTTGATCAAAAATGTAGTCAGAACAAGATTTTAAAAATATTCATCTCCCACTGAAACGCAGACTCTTCCCACCGGCTTTAAAGAAAACAGATTTAGGGCAGCACTGAGCACTTTTGAAAATCCAAATCTGAAGTAGAATAACACTGCGTGGGCATTTAAACACAAGGGGAAAACATAAAAGAAAAAGCAGATTTGACTAAATGCAGAGCTATTAGAATTTCCTTAAAACCACACTTGAACATTTACTGAGTTTTAATTTTATTTTTTTTCCAATTTGTCATTTTTCCTTTCCTTCCAAATGCCGAGCCAGGAACCGGACTGCTACAAGTGTTGTTTCCATGGCATTTCCAGTATGATTGGAAGCCAGAAACTTTTGAAAGCTCCTGAGACAGCTCTCTTTCAAGAGTTCTCAAGCAAATTTTGGCTGATCCAGGATGCTTTGATAACTTCAGAAAGGCATCCAAACTGGGGCATGTCGCATAGCCAAGCTAAGCTCAAACCTTAACAGAAGTTTGCTAGTTACAGCAATGTGAAGGCAAAGAGGAGGCAAGTATGTCTCGTTTTTGTTTAGAAGCATTTAAAAGCAGATTGAACAGAGACAATAAAAGAACGTGTCCAGAAATACATGGCTATTATCTTCCTCTTTAAGTTTTCATACTTCACTAAAATCCATCTCTCCTGCCACACAAAAGCATTCACTTGGGTGAAGTGAATTTTGGCAGGGTTTGAAGATGTGAAACTGTTTACTGGGATGAGTGCTCTGGACAGAGAATATTTCTACATATTAGAAGATGAATTAATGTTTTTTACATTTTACCCAGACCAACTGTGAACTCTAAGTCCCCAACAAGATGCCAGTATAATCTGCAGTGGCATAGGCTTTTCCACCTATGTACTAGCAAGAGCAAAGCTAAACATTTACAGTTAGCCTCTGCATTTCTAATTTGCTTTTTCAGTTCTGTGACAGACACTTTCCATCTGTACTAAGTTGTTATCAAGTTTTCCTTGAATGCCAAATTGATACCACAAAAACATCATAGTTCATTCCTCCAGAACACTTGTAGTGAATGTGCCAAGTGAAGAACAATTTGTTACGGTGACAGCTTGCAACTTGAACAGTCAGGTTGGTAATGAATTTTGCTGCTGACGGAATAATGTTGGAAAGCCCACAGCCTGACTTGAGAGAGATGAATTTATAGAAAATTCCAGCTTCACCCTAACTTGGGTTATCATGAAGTCATGTACATGTTCTGCTCTAAGCAATTGAGAGCCCTGGCTGCCTCTTTGTCAGCCAGAGGAAAATGTGGAAATGGACTTCTTTTATACCCTCTCCTGCTACATGCACACCCCAGTTCACTCGCTTCCCCTGACCATGCTTTCCTTCCTACATCCTCTTACGTTTAATAATTTACAAGGCTTGTTGAATTGCAGCACCAATGCCACAAAAGAAAAATTTAAGACTGTTCCACACTTATTCTCACACAACTAGGTGTTTCCATGAGAGATTTAGCTCCACTGACCCGTGCTGACAGTGAGCCTTTCTGGAGCATCCAACCACCTCAACTGTTTCTCCCACCTTCATAATGAACTAGCATCTAAAAGAGAACAAGAAAAGATGCAGATGAAGCCCACTGTGCTGGGACACATACTGGCAGCTCCTCCTCAAATCCTTAAAACACTTATCACATTGATATTTTATGTACCCTGCTTCTCTTGCTCCCAAGACTTATGTTCTGTGCTCATGGATGACACCTTCTCTGTGAACAGATTTTTCTGTCTGCTCTTGGTAGAACTACTACACTGCCTGTCACACAGAATTGGTAAAAAGGGCTGGGGAATGCCCCAAACAAGTAAAAAATGAACGCATTCCTTTAGACTTCTCTCCATGAAGTACTGAGTTCATCATTTTTTGTAAATCAGAGGCAAGCTGAACACAAGGTGTGATTCCAGATTCTCAGTGCAGATATACCCAACTATTTCCTGGCTGCAAAGCTCTACCGACCAACGTGCAAGAAAATACATATGCATGTTTGTGTTTCTTATTAGATCAATGTTAAGAGTGCTTCCATTTTTCATATAGAAGGAAACTAAGAAAACACATTTTTAAATTCACAGCAAGGAGTACATTCAGCTAGAAGATCAAACTCCAATTTGTTTCATTATTTAGTGTCACTGCAGCAAATTCAGGTATCAAACTCTTTAGAAATCAGACACGGTATATTGCCAGATATTTAGTTTTATTGCTTGCTCCAGAAATTCCAAAAAGACCTCAACACAGTCAGGTTTTATTCTGCTTCACATAATGCCTGTGACTTCTGCTGTATGTGCACCTTCATTCTGCATGTGAATTTCTTATCTCCAGTTCACAGCCATGGCCCTCTTTTCCTGAATGGACTTCAAAGATCACAAAACAAGATAATCCCTTCATATAAGTATGTTGATTTTAATTGACTTGTGGTTGGCAAGAACAGTTCAGCTTTGAAGCAATTTTCCCTGCTAATGTCTCAGAATCTGAGCAGCAAGATGAATGTTGCTGAATCTAATGCATGGTTACTCATCACAATGTACAGCGCAAATTTCACGCAGCAGGACTCTTTTGTCAAACCAATCCTCTGCTGTGAGAGTCTCTTCTGCAGGAGCTCCATGGGCTCTGAGCACTTTGACATTTCAATCAACTTCTCACCGTTCACAACAGTTTTTGAGCTCTCAGCACTGAGCGAGGTAGGTCTGGAACGGCGCAAGTAGCGTTTGTGTGAAAAGCCAGGGACAGATCTGTTGTGACTCATTAGGGGGATTCAATTTATTAGAGGATGGTCTTTGAGAAAAATCTGCATTATCAAAAAATGATATGCGTGAAACTGAATCAATCTAGAATATAAATATTAAATTTCAGCTTCTATTTGGAGATACAGAGGAACTGAGACATTTTTATAAGGAAAAGAGAAAACTATTGAGTCTCGTGAATAAATGTAACCACACGGCAGCAAAAATGAGTCTAGGAATATAGATTAATATCTGGTAAATATATTAAAGAAACAGTTTCTTTTGAGGGTAGGAGAGATTATAGGAAGAGACAGAGAGACACTGCTATTGGTTGGTTCAATGGAGAACGTACCAAGAAGAGTAAAGCACTGTCAGAATCCCTAACTTTATCTGCGAAGACAGCCTCTGTAATTGTGCTGTACATTTTTTAACACAACGAGCAATTGAGCCAAATACTGTACTTAAAAGGAATAGAAAGTTACTTTTAAGCAGAATGAAGGGGAACTGTCCTTCAGACCTTCAGATATGCACCCATAAAACATTCCCATAAAGCTAATAAAGAACTTGAATGAGGGTGCTGGTTACATTTTTTTGCTGTTCATTTATTTTCTTTTCCTAGATTCTTCCTAAGGTTTAAAAATTAACGCTGCATATACCATCCATGTAAAAGTGTTTGTTTATGAGTTAATAATATTCAGGTAACTCCTCTAGAGGCAGCCAGCAATATTCTTCATATATTAAAAGATGTCTTTATTTGTTATGGATCCAATTGTGTAGGATTTATAATGAACTGATTTACAATAGTTAAGTAAAAACAGAGAAATATTAAAGTAGATTAGTTTTGTCATGTTTCTCAATTTTCAACATTGATTCTTCAGCACTAACATTAGTAACTTTTTATTCCAATGGTAAAGATCATGCAACTCACTGTATTAAACATTAATTTGCTCATTATTAAATTTATGCCTGCATGCATGCAAGGATCAGAACTTCACACTAATCCACTTTAAAATTTTCCTCTTTTCATCCATCAATTTAGTGAGTAACCTTATGCATCACACCTCTTCTAAGCAAAACAAATGCATTTGAAACAGACACGTTAATTTAGTTACCAGCACCCAGCCTTCATTCATATTTAATGATAAACAACATCAGACCAAACAACATTGTTCACGAAATTCTGTATATCTCTTGTCAGTTTTCAACACCCTTACCACCCTCCAGACTATCTAAACCCTTCTTTAACTCAGGAAAAAAAAATAGATCTGCAGATCAGATCATTACCTGAGATAACACAGCCTCTTTCTGCATCTCCATGCATTATCCCCATGTGAAGGAGTAACACTGAACTCCACGGTAGTGGTTATGAGGAGCAGCAGAAGGCAAGAAGCAGGGAATATACATGAGTGACTCCATCTATGCCAGCTGGAGAACTTGGAAGAACAAAGTTCATCAAGACTCAGTTCATCAATGCTTCAAGATCAAGGGGGTTTATTATTATTTATTTTTTAATGCTTATGAAGGGAACCAAAGTTAAATTTAGTGTGATGCCTCCTTTTTAGAAGGATGTTAATACAGTTCCAACTAAAAATTGGTATGTCAAGTCTTCACCTCGAAGTTGCCCATAAGAAATGATCGCTTTCTAGCTGTGAAAGTTTATTTCTGAGTGAATAATACTTTCCCTGTTACTTCTTGTGAATCCAAGCATTAGCAATTCTAGAGTATAGTTTTACACAATAAAAGTTACAACTCACATAATAGCATAACTTTTATATGAGCAGTGATGTAACAAGAGAGGTTGACAAAATAATTACAAGATGGAGAAAATGATCTGGAGGTGCAAAGCCTCCATGTAGCCTTGGTTTCTCTTAAATTTTCTCTGAGTACTATTGTTACGTTTGTTTTTCTTCTGCTTTTCACTCCCACCATTTCATACTCCTCCTTTTTGTCTAAACTATGCTTCAGGATAGCTGAATGCATGGAAAGAAAGGCTGACAGTAATTGTTGCTGAATATTAGAAGGTGAGAATGTTTCAAAATAAAGAAATAGAGTATTTTTCCTCCTATCTTCTGACCATTGTGTGTTCTTTATCGTCAACACTGGGATAGGACTTCAAAACGGAAAATTCCTAGGGCCTATGATGATCCATTTTTCCTTTCTTTCTCTTGTTTGTCAAAGCATGGAGAGTGCTGAACTGATCCTTGTCTTGTGTTTTAGATCTAGAAGGATCTTAAGTGAGAGCAAGACAGATAATCTGTTTTCAGCGCTGCGGCATGCGTCTGTTTATGAGTAATGAGTATCACTGAGACTGATTAACAGTAATTTTGTACTGTGGAAGGAGGGACATTGTGTGGGACACTTATTAATGAAGTACAGTCCATACAGCACAATGAATAAAGACTGTGGGGAGAAAAAAGTGGGGAGTAAAAGGAAAAACTGTGCAGAAAATGAGTGGGAAGGAGGTGGCCGAGCAGAACAATGTAAAATGGGGAAGGCAAATTGCCACATGAATGAAAAGTAGTGAGAAGTGAACAAGCTATTCATATAGACTTAATTCACAATCAGAAGGGCCTCTGGTTAATTCCGCAACCCAGGTAAAGAATAGAGATCATCAGCGAAGTATTTCACAGGTTAAGTAGTGGTATGTATTTAAAGGGGCAATCTTTATCTCGAGCTGAAATGAAGGACACACACCCTGTCTGTATCACTAGAGTCACAGTCTGGGTCTCACTCAGTCACTTAAACCCACCATTCAAACGCTAAATTGCAGTTTTCAGATTAAAGATCTGCCACAGCGAGCACCCGCTGAGATCTCCCCTTGCTGGTATCAGCACCGAACGATGCCTCCCAGAAAGTCCCAGGCTCAGTTATCCTAAATCTCAGAGAAACCGTGCAGGAACTCCAAGATCTGTAGCTGGAGAGCGTGTATTTGCAGCTTGTTGGCAGTTATCTTTTCCATTAACATAGCTATTCAGACAAACAAAACTTAAGGAGTTTTCAAGATCCAGAATAGCCACTAAGAAAGACATATTTCAGTAAATTAGCCTCATTTTTTCTCAACCAGAGCACACAGTAGTTCAACTCTAATGACAGACTTGTTGTGGACTTTTTTTGACCATTCAGTAATAGCTTCCATTCCAGCAAACTGAATGAAAAGCCTTAGAAACAAACAAACAATTTTACCATGCAGATAATAAAGCTGAAAGCACGACTTCGAAGTAATTGTGACACAGAGAGCAAGAAAAGAAGCAACTTGTTTACATCCGACCATGCACAAGACAAAATACTGCACATTTAAGATTGTTCATTCAAGGGCTTAAAAGTTCATGAACTGCACAAAGGTGCATGCCTCAGCTCTTGCACACATACAGTGACAGACTTCTGCTACTCCGCACATGGTCTATATTTTTCCTGTTGATCTGCATTGTCATAGCTTAGTGAGCTTACTGCTTCTGTAAGGAAGCATCTGGGCTTTCATGTAGGACGGCTGCATAGGAAAACCTGAGCAAGGTCACTCTCTGCCCATAGTGGACACCAAAACCTGGGTATCTGAGGTGGGTAGCCAGTCCCAATGCTTACATTTCAACTGGACAATTCTTCACACTCTGTCTTCCACAAAGAAAAGTAGGTGATGTTTCATCTTAAAATTAAAGGTAGATTTGAAGGGAGAATAAAAATAATGACCAGAAAGGATTTCCAAACCCGGAGGCTGTCTTGGAGGCAGCATCTATATCAATAAAATCTGTGGGACTTTACAGCTTGCTGAAGATCATGTCTAAATGTTTTATTTCCACTGTGGTATTTCTGTTAACCATACAGGCAAAAAAAAAACAAACAACAGTCATTTTTCAGCTCTGGAGCACCACTGTACTTTATGACTACAGACAGAGCAGTTCTGTGGGTGCGTGGATCACTGCTGTAATGGACTCAGACATTCACTGTGCCTCGAGTGTCAGAGGCCACCAGCACAAAGCTCTGCTCAGGCCTCACTGTAATGATGCTGGAGGCAGCTAGGTGCGATAGCCCAGCACAAGGTGTAAAATGCAGGCTGTGACAAGGGACAAATATGAAGTAGAATTCACAGTTTTGTGCCTTTCACTTTGTTTCAGGTCTGGTTGTTTGTTATTTTTTCTTTTTTTTTTTCGCACTAACTGTTCCTTTTAATCTAAATATGAAATGGAGTTAGTGACCTACAGTACAAAAAGAAAATCCAAGCACATCAGAGAGACAAACAAAATTGGTGTTACCTCATAATGTCTTCTTAACCTCAATGAAGAAATCACAAGACTGCAGACTGGAAGAATATCCTACACCTGAATGCACGTCAAGGCTTAAAAACAAAGGCTTTTTTGTTAAGTACTGATGTATTTAAGCTACAGGAGCTTCTCGGATGTCAGTGGGATCTCAATTCACCTGCAGCTCTCAGAGCAGATTGGCCAGAGCCACCAATCCCATCGCTCACAAACAGTTCTGTCGATCACAAAGGAACTGCTGTATGTTTTATACACCCCAGGTCTATGATCTGGGATTGAGAACATCCAGTTCCAGAAGTTTCAAAATGGTCCAAAACATTTTGCTTGCAGACCAGGGCCACTGTGTCACTCCAGCAGACACCTGACCCCGGTACTGTATCTGACACACCTGGATAGACTGGTACCTTCTCCACAATTAATTAACGAGAAGCACTCCTCATTTTGGCAATTTTCTATCTATCCTCCAGAAAAGCAGTTTTTTTCTGTGGAACAGTGCATTTCCCTACCGATCTGCTTTGTGTCAAAAAGCAGCTCACAGACAGTAAGAGAGCTTCAGTTCCTTTTCCCAGTCACATGTTCACCCACTAACCAAGCTGGATTTTAAATTGTTCAGTCCCTTCTGTATCCTTATCTCTCTTTTGTAAGTGAGTGGTAATATTTCCCATTACTCCACTTATTCATAAAGCAAGGAATGTAATTGCAATATTTTTTTAATGTCGCTTTCTTAAAAAAAAAACAAAAAAACCATATTTCCTCATTTGAGGCACAATAGGGAATGTTCATTATTCTAGCTACTATTGTTATTGTTATTCTTGTTGTTTTGTCTTGTGTATCAGTTGTTACATTAAGGAAGATATACAGAACTCACTTGGAAAATAAACTGTGATGGAGTTTACCAATCTCCTTCCAGGGCTGTTTGTCTTTCTGCTTACCCTTCTCAAAGGTTTTTATTTTCAATTTCTTCTTTGTCTCAATACTCACATTGTACGCTTGTTGGTTTTTTTCTCCAGTGAGTAATGGCCCTAGTGACATGTAAAACCAGGAAAAACCTCGTTTGCAGTATATGATTTCTGATTGCAGTTACCAGTCCTGTCAATCACCTGGTCTCAGGCTCCGACAAAAGTATGTCAGGAGCTGTATTTTTCTTGCTATTATCCATAATCTGTATGAAAGCACATTATTTCATCCATAGTTGTGTCATTATAAAAATAAAAAAATTTAAAAAAGGGAATTCTGTGAAACATCACCAAAAGTCAGCAGCTGCAGATAAGACAAAGCCTTCATTAATTTCTCACCATAATGTCTTTCTACATCAGTTTTTTTCTGACCCCACCGGTTTGAAACTTGCAAAGAAAATGATCAAAGGAGCTCTATGCAGCGACAGTCCCTCACACGTAGATGAAATATCATGAGAGGAAGGAAGAATATTTTCACTTTTTCTCCTTTGCAGCTGTTGGGCCTTTTATGCAGCTCAGGATGATCTTCCAGAAGAGATTGCTCACATTCAGCACCATCTTCCTCTGAGACATTTTTCTGTCCCAGATAAGGACTTTTTCTCTTGAAATTCAGAGCATCATTAATATTCCTTTTTCAAGATGCTCAGTTACAAGCAGTTTAGGCTCAAGATCTCTGTATGACATGTAGCAAACCACACAGCAAGGTGCTCATTTTGACATAGCTTCACGAAGGTCCATCCCCGCCCCCTAATATTTAATGGGGAACTGCAGTGGGAACTGGAGAGGGAAGAAACATCCTCTACAAAGATCTATAATGTTAAGTCTCGCTCCTCAACATGTCTACATAAGCTGATATAGCAGCACCATCCAGGTGGGAATTCAGTGATGCTGCTCAAACCAGCTCTCCATGCCCATTAGGTGTTGCCCTGCAATCTGAGCAGATTCTACATTTAGTATTCCTTTCTTTCTTTTTTTTTTCTTCTGGTTTGCAGAACATGCACTGTTCCCAAAAGACATTCTTTTGGCATTTTCAGCCCCACAGCGTGAAACAGGAGCTCATAGAAACAGCATTTCTCATGATGTTCCATCCAACCCTGTGGGGAGCAGGCATGGGGATTTTTCTCTGCACGCTGAACCACTGCTTTCCTCCTCTGGAATTTTCTGTCCTTCATTTCCCCATGGGTGTAAACTGGGACTCAATGAAATTCAGCTGTTAAAGTAGCAAAAAGCTGGGAACATGTGTGATTTAGAATCATTTATTTGTTGGTCGCATACTGTGAGCACCAGCTCCTGTCTGAGAGAGGAGTGTGTATTAAGAGCATGGCATGCCCTCCTGAGGAACACAGCCTTCTCAGAAAAATGGGGGGGATTTATTTTTCTATTTCATATATATATCAAAATCATAAACTCCATCCTTGCCTTTATATCACTTCTTGAACTTCTGCCCATTTTGAGATTTTATCTTTGTTCCATAAAATATAAAAGCTTCTGAAAATTGCTTGAAGGGGACTGTATTAGAAATATAAACATCACAAAACAAGATGAGCTGTATTTCTTTTTAACAACTCTTCATCTGTTTTCTTAAGAGAATACTTGTTTCTCTGGAAAGAAAATCACTTCATCTGAAATAAATCCTCAGATTTTTAATTAGTACATTCCTCTCCAGGACTCATCTGCTAAGAGCTAATTCCTTCACCTGCCCATCTTCCCTCACTCTTGAAAATGCTCTCCTCAGTTGTTCCAGCAGTGGATTATTTTGCATGGGCACATTTAAAAATGTGTTGTAAAAGCAGTAATAAAACTGACCAATTCAGGTGTGTGTTTTAATGTGAACACAGCATAAGTCCCTGCTACTTGTCAGGTCTGATTTTATTTAATTTAATGCAAAGAGAAAAGAATAGAGGCAATATTTCGTAGAATCATTTGTGTTGGAAGGGACTTTAAAGGCCATCTGGTCCCACCCCCTGCCGTGAACAGGGACATCCACAGCTCCATTAGGTGTTCAGACCCCTCCAGCCCAACCTGGGCTATCTGCAGAGATGGGGCACCACCACCTCTCCACACAACTGTGTCAGTGCTTCACTATCCCTATTATAAAAAGCCTTTTTCTTATAACCTATCCAAATCTCCCCTCTTTTAGTTTGAAACCATTTCCTCTTGTTCTCTCACATCAGACCCTGCTAAAGAGTCTGTCCCCTTCTTTCTTACAGCCACCCTTTAGACATTGAAAGGTCACTCTCAGGTCTCCCCAGGGCCATCTCTTCTCCAGGCTGCACAGCCCCAGCTCTCAGGCTGTCCTGCAGGGGAGGTGTTCCATCCCTTGAAGCATTTTTGCTGCAGACAAGCACCTCTCCCCCTCTCCCTGGGTCTCATGAGAAAACCTAGATTCCTCCTTGCAAACAGCTTCTGACCTCTCCAGTAGAACAGAGTGCTGTGTACCCACTGGAGCTCTGTGTACTTTCGTAGGTGTAAACCTGTCATTTCAAATTATCATCTAGGAACCTGAGAAATTAAGTTAGAGCAATCTTAATATTTTATGTGGTGTAATCATTCCAGTTCAGTACTGAAGATCTCAGGAACACTCCTCACAGTGTGTCTTTAAATCTGCAACAAGAAGAGGTTCAAGCTCCTACCCCGTCTTCCACTGACAAACACATGCACTGCGTTCAAGTGAATTTTGAAACTATGGGATGGTAAGCAGAAGAAAAAAGAAATTACTTAGAGTCAAATGCACATATCTCTTTTAAACAGGTGTGGAGGGTTTTTTCTTAAGGGAAGATACTTAAATTCAGGAGTAAGCTGAAGAGTTACATTCCAAAAGACCCATCCTCTCAGTTCCAAACCATGAACTGTTCAGTCTGCCTGTAAAAAAAAGAACTAGAAACCTCCAAGATTTGTACTTCAGAGCCGCAAGTGTGAGCAGCTCCAACCCCATCCCCCACCTCACCTTCGCTTATGCAGTGCATCTGAGATGTCTTTATTGACTTCACCTATATTCAGTTGAAGCACAGAACCATATATCAGAAAATCCAGATACTTAGGCTGCTTTAATGGCACAGAAGAGCTTTTGAGCATTGTGAGACAGGGTGATTCATCACAGGGACCAATTCCCAGTGCTTTGCTTTGTGAAAAGGTTGGTTGGGTAAGCACCAGACAAAGGCGGGGAGGGAAAAATAGTAAAAATGCTCAGCAAGCATCCTTTTCTCTTCAAAACCACCATTAAACATAGTAAATATTTACACTAAAAATACAGTTCCAACAGCCTCCAAAAGATGAGGGAAAGCATAGTGTTTTGTAACAGCTATTTCACTCCAGTGTAGCTAATTGAGTGGTGTTGATGAACAGAGAACTCTAAAGATTGGCCTCAAAGCCATGCAACAATTAATAATAATAATAAAAAATTATGAAGCAGAATGTTCTATTTCTGGAAAAGTAAGTCTGTGTTTTAGAAGGGAGATAAGGAAATGATTATGTCAAACAGATCTTTCCTTTGCCCTCAAGATTTAACAAGAACTCGTGGGCCTGGAATGCTGAGAAATTCACTGCAAAGCAAGGGGTGAATGAAAGGTATAGAGTTCCCCAACAACCTGCTCCTATTTGTCACTGAAATTTGGAATTTCAAATCAGCCACAGGATCCTTTGGTGATTTGGGTTGTCAAGCACCTCTCATTAGCAATGGACCAGGGTGAGGACAATCAATGAGAAGTGAGTTGGGTGAGCCTGAGGCGTGCTGGCCGCAGGGCTGGAGACCTGTGCAGGGCTTGCTGCAGCAACCGTTTCCCCTTTGCTTCTTCAAATTACTGCATTTTTAACTTCCCTTCAGGCTCTGTTCTGAGCCTGAGACAGCAGCATTTGCAATTCCACCACAGCACCAAACGCTGCACAGCAGCGCTGTGCATCTCGGGAGGACCAGCAGCTCCCACTGAAAGCATGAGCCTTCCTTTGGATGTCTGCACATCGGGTGAGGAAGGTTTTATCCAGGGGAAAAAAAATAAATATATATATATATATTATAAAAGAAAAAGAATATATGGAGAGGTGAAAAAACATTTGACTAATTTTAGGGGAAAAATAAGGA
This sequence comes from Odontophorus gujanensis, assembly GCA_013399175.1. Classification (NCBI taxonomy): domain Eukaryota; kingdom Metazoa; phylum Chordata; class Aves; order Galliformes; family Odontophoridae; genus Odontophorus; species Odontophorus gujanensis. The sequence continues at coordinate 621,612 of VXAB01010559.1, read as the reverse complement.
AGTCAGGCATTAATTTTCAGCTGACTGAGATCTTTCTGCCTTGTAGGTTCACTTTTAATGTCATGGAGACAAGAGTATGGACCTTTCTGAAATTTCATTCATTATGACAATTAGAGCTGAAGATATTTTGTAATACCTTAACATTTTGAAAGTGTAGAGAAAAAATACATAAATTGATAAAACACAACTAAGAAATAAAATATGTTTAGTAAATGTTATTTTAGTGAACACTGCCTTCTGGCTTTGCACTTGCTATTTGAAATGGAACCAAATACCTCAGTCCCTAACAGCATAGAAATTCTGTGGTTGAGTAACATCAAAGGTCCTAAAGAAAGGTGTATTTTTACTTATTTTTGTGCCCCTGTTTGGCAAGTAAAGCTTTAACTTTTAATTAGTGTCTCCACATGCTTATAGGTTTGGCGATGCCCCAGAAAAGAGTTCCTAGGGATTGGAAGCCTGTGGCAGCCTTCAGGAAAATATAATAGGTCAGAGCAGGAAAGACCATTTATTTATTCATTCTTCTGTCCTTTCCACTGTGAAATGATGAAATGGCTCCAGTAAGTGAATATTAAATCAAGATCCTAGGCAAGTAAAACATTACATTACTTTTTGATTCTATACCCTTACAAAGAGCAAAGAAAGCAGAAAAGTAAGAACCTGACCTACAGATAAACCATTATGTTTTCCAATCTCCGAAGTTCCATTTTTCCAGGCAGGGAACCTTGCATTTCAGTGCAAACCATTTTGGACCTTTTGCTTTAGTTATAGTGGATTTTCTTTTATATTTATATTACTAAGGTCTAAGCACATTGTTATCCACTGTGTGCCTCATGTAGAAACTGAAAGCATAAAATAATGAACCACATGGGTATCAGGGATCAGGAAAAAAAAAAATGGGAAAAGGAAACTCAGACAAAAATGGTGTGCTCTGGGGCAGCACAAAATAAATATTTGTTCCCAGGAAGATGACAAGCTTCCCTCGCCTTAGCAGCAAGAAGAGACACCAACACACACCAGAAGAAAGTGCCTAATTAAGGCAATTAAAGAAGCAGCAATCAAAGGTTGACCAAGTTGAAAGCTTTTCAAAATGCTAACAGTCATGTTTGTGATAGATGACATTCCTGTGTGCTGGAGTATTTCATCCACCTTTCTTGCTGTAACTGTTTGAACAGCCAGGGAACAGTATTTAAGCTTGTACAGTAGTATAATTTTCTTTATGCTCCATTATAATTTATACAAACATTGTGGTGAATTTGGGTCAAAAGAATAAATTAATAGAATCACATTTCTCCACCTTCTACCCTTCTCTGTAATAACTTGGCAGTTGTGTTGCTAAAACCATAAACCTGGTTGACATCATCATAAGGGCAATGTGAGAAAAGTGGAGTTAACTGAACTCTTCACTTAGAACAATTTGTAATATAGGAGGAAGAATTACTATGCTGCTCAGGACCATGTTTGTTTTCTTATTACTCGTATTTCCCTCTAGGTAAATACTGCATTTTCCCCTCCTCTAAAATCTGCACAGGATGACAGCATAGGTGCGACCACTGCAAAGAAAACCCTTGAAAATGCTCTAAACAAAGCCAAATGAGGCTGTATTCCAGTTTTTTCCTTTTGCCTTTGCATGCAGAAACAGAATATGGCTTGGACAGAACTGTTTACATCTTGTTCTAGTAATTTTACCATGGTATAACCATCTGTTTCCAACCCAGTGGCTCTGATTGTGCATCAGGAAAATGCAAACCCTATGGGCTCACTGTGCTTGCCAGTCAGCCAGGATGGAGGGGTTCAGACCTTTTGTGCACCATGTGTCAGTGAGCATTACAGCATCAGCAAGATTGGGAAGACTCAATGGGAAAAAAAAACAGGATTGACTAGATTAGTTTGCTCCAGTAGGAAAAGGAAGGCAGTGTTACAATCATATGTATGCTAAAATGAGTGGGAGAACCTTTTTAATGGCTTCCTTTGATGTACAGAGAAGCTTAATTCAATTAGCTGCTTATCTCTGTGCTTATTGCAGCTCATCCTCTTCTGCACCCCAAAACCAAACCATATCCAAACCATCTCATTACAAAATGCTTCCCACCTAAAAGGTGGCGACCGTTCAGAGCAGATTTTTAATTACAAGAACTAGCGTCAGGTGGCCTTCATTACACAACTGACTCCTTTAGCACGTTTAATTAGAATATTAAGTATTAGAATTTTAATATTTATTCAAATTGTTTGTTGAATGAGACTACGAAGCAGAACTTCACATTCTTGTCTAATTCTCAGGTGCATTTTTTTTTTCCTACAGATACATAGGTCACTTGAAGCATTGGTTATTTGGTCACCTGCCAGATGCAGCCACTGAACAGGCTGTTGCAGCTTGGAAAATGCCTTTGACTTAAATGCCAACCTCCAAACAGCTTTTCCTGCCCTGCAGCCCTCTTCCCTCTAATAAATGCTAGATTACAAGGACTTACCATTAAGGTAGTTTTTTTCTTTTTTCTTTTTTTATTTTTTTTATTTTTTAAACTGGCTTTAAGACACAGTAGGAATAAAACATATAATTACATTTTGGGAATAGCCTTTTGCAATATTATAGCATGCTGCTATACTGCATATTGTGCAGTAGAACACTCATTAAAGTTAAACTACAGAATTTTCACTACAAGTTCGCACACGAACACTTATTGCAAAGTTTCCTTCAAAAATCCAGAGCTTCCTCAAGCCAGAAAATTTCTAAATTAAGCCCTCAAAGCTGTACTATAGACAGTCTTGTGTTCTTTTAATACTTTACAACTTAAGTCCTCGGGAATTCAGGGACTAAATTATCTGAAGCACAGTGGTTTGGGGCATACTTTTTAAAAAGGGATGATTTATTTTTTCAAAAGGTCTTTATTGCCTCTCCCCTGTGCTGGAGGAGCCCTTTGAAGTCTCAGTTTGAGGAGTGTAAGGAAGTACATGTGTACACCTTACATACAGTGTAGCAACTGCCAAGACATTGTTTCAATAAAGGCTCCCAAAATGCTTTTTAACATTCTTGGAACACACTGTGTTTAGAACAGCCTACAGTTTTTAAGGATTTCCGTTAGCTTCATCTAGCAAGAAGCCAGCTATATAAACCCAAATCATCCACAAGAAGAAAAATAAAATATACATATCGGCATACATATATTGAAATCACAAAATCATAGAACTGTTAAGGTTGGAAAAGGTTTCTAAGATCATCTGGTCCAACCGTCCACCTACTATCAGTGTTTCCCACTGAACCATGTCCCAGGTGCCACATCTCCATGGGTCTTGAACGGCTCCGTGGACAGCGACCCCACCACTTCCCATTGCAGCCTGTGCCAGTACCTGGCTGCTCTTTTGGAGAGTAATTTTTTCCTAATGCCCAACCTGAACCTCCTCTGGCGCGACTTGAGGCCATTCCCTCTTGTCCTATCTCTGGTTATGTGTGAGCAGAGGCCTAATCCCACCTCACCGCAGCCTCCTTTCAGGGAGTCATAAACAACCCCATTTCCCTCAGCCGCCTTCACCAGGCTTGTGCTCCAAACCCCTCACAGCTCACGGACTGCAGTGAGGTGCTCAAAACCAAATACAGCACACGAGGTACGGTCTCACCAGTTCCAAGTACAGAAGGACGGTCACCTGCTGCTCCTGCTGCCTGCACTGCTGCCGATACAGGCCAGGGTCGGCCATCTTGGACACCTGGGCACTCCGCTGCCTCATGTTCAGCTGAGCATCCACCATTACCCTCGAGTCCTTTTCCTGCGTATGCTGTTTCTGATGTTGTGAATCAGAGATCTTAAAGGGGAGAAAGAAAACAAAAAAAAATGCCATAAAACAAAGCAACCTTCAGCTGTGGAAAATTCACGTGCAAGTAATTTTGATGAGACAGCTATCCTGGGCAGGGCCTGTCCCTGAGCTCGGAGACACCAACGCATCTGCACAGACCAGGTGAGCAGTCCAGTGCTGTCTGGAAAACATTTTTCTTTTCTAACCTAGTTGCTCTTGAAATTCCCATGCTTAAAAAGTAAATTATTGTGATTTATGTTCTAATAAAGCTTGAGTTTGCAGGTATTTTGGTATTTGCAGGGCTTTTGCTTTTGAGAAAGGCATACCTCGTTCCAAGTGCTGGCCTGGGGTCCTCTCGTATTAAGAAGTAATGGCTGAGTGTATATTTCTTTTAAGCAACATCCTGACTAGACTTGATGTAAATTGCTGTGGGGGGACAGTAACTAATGTGATACTTTAATTTGATGATTTTTTTACCAAATTAAATGCAGAGTTCTCTAGGCTGTGCAGGCTCACAGGCGTGCTAATGTGTTGTGTGTTGTAGGGTGTAAATGTTACAGAATTATTGCAAGTGTCAAAGGAAGCACAGGAGTATTTTTCTTGTGAAAGACAAATAGCTTGATTGCTTTACCTGTTCATTTGATGTCCAGAAGTGTAGGCATTGCTAATAGTATTTTGTTTATAAAGGTAAAAGTATGTGTTTAACGGTAACAAATAACATGGATTAGTTAGAGAAGCAGATCCACAAAGTGGTTCCTTGCTGAATTTAGTCTATGTGAATGTTTAGAGTTTCTTTCATGGAAATGAATGTTGGAATGTGAAGTTGGTTTAATTTCAGGCTTATGTTCTGCTGTATTCACTGAATAAATGTAGCTTTAAGGAAGAAAAGTGTGATTTTAAAGAAGATAACGGCAATAAAATCCTCTGTGCATCTGCTACTTCTGCACTTCAGCAGTTGGGAGCTGCTGCTGAGCAGGTGGAGTTTTAATGGCACAAGTACAAAATTGCCTTCATCTTGAAGGTATGGGCTGGTGTTGGGGGGGGATGGGGTTGGGGAGTAGGCTACTGTGCTCCTGGGCAACCATGAGGGTCTCCTTGGAGATGTCACTCACATCTTCTCAATTGATTAGTTAAGTTCAAGATTGGTTTTTGAAAGAAGGAAAAGGTTTTGAGGAATGAGGTTCTGAAATTAAAGGTGCTGGAGCCTGTATTAAATTGTGAAAAAAATAAATTAGGAGACTTATTAGAGGCTTGTTTTTATCATTTTACTTTCCTTTTTACTAACTTCCTGGATTCAGTTGAAGAATTATACACAATCATAGATCAGTGTATTGATCTTATTGATATTATTTTCAAAATAACATGTTCCAGTGCTCATTGGGGCACAAATAAGGAGGTAAGTTAGAGGGTTAACAGCCTGAGAAGTGGTACAACATTTGCAATGCACAACTGTTTCTAAAAGCTACTTCACAAAGCAGCTGGTGATAATACAGTGATACTGCACAAGAGAAAGATTGTTATCCAACTGTCAACTGACTTACATTTTTGCATCCATCAAGTGTTTTACAGGGCCACCTTCCTATGCTGCCATAATTTAGGCCTTCAAGCTGTGACATTCTAGATCCATTTTATGCAAATACAAATTATCTGTATTAAAAAAAAAAAAATCTTGACCCCAGTGGGATCTTGAAAATTAAAAAATCCAGTAGATGTTTCTATTCAAAATAAACAGGTGCATACAGATGAGCATTTCCTGATTAAAATTCCCCCTGAGTAGTCAACATCTACCATTTCCATTTTGGATCTCTGTTCCTTGCTTTTCCTTTTATGATTCTTTATCACAACTCTTGCAATAAATTGCATGCACATGTGCAGCAATAGTTCTGCAGGTAGAATGGCTGCTGCCACCTTCTCAGTTATTCCAATAGTCAGGAGTAGATGATTCATCGTTAAGACCACCAAATTATTAGGAAAGCATTTCTTTTTAATGGTGCTTTAATAAACTTTAATGGAGTGTTAATATTTCCTCTAAGCCTACCTCTGAAAGGTATACTTTAAATATCCATTTTCATTAAAAGAATACTTCTTATGGAATACTTCCCTGGAAATCTGAACTGATCACATTCTAAAGACTCAAAAACACTGTTTTCTCACACAGGTCACAATGTTTTGTTGATCTGCAAACTCCTTAATGAGAATCAGTGAGTGTAGTCCCAAGTCAGTTCACACTGACTCCTGCAGGAGATTTTAGCTATATTTAGGTATTCTGATGTTCTAATACATTAAGTATGGTGGTCACAGCGTCTGACTGAGACCTGCCAAGTATTCACTGAACATACTGTTTGCTTGATATTCCTTATGCAGGAAGTAGTAGTAGCTTCCAGTCATGTTTCAAGACAAAATTCAGCTAAAAATGTTTTGAAGCAGTCAGTGACAGTGCAGCTGAGCTGGGCTGGGTAGATCCTGCTTCAGTATTTTAATCAATTAGCATGGGCCTGAGTGGCATTTTCAAAAGTGGATTAGGTGCAGGAGCATGAATCATGCTGGAAATAAATGTTGAATGCAACGTTCTGGACATTAAAGTCCAGAAAGGCTGTATTCCTTTTAGTCTTATCTGGCTTTGCCTTGTGTCTGCAAGAGTTGGTGTTGTGAGATAAGTGTTGAATTTCACTTGTGGTCAGATCTTGAACCTGACTTCAGTTTTATGAACTGCAGTAAATGCTGCTGAATGGGGTAATATTGACCTGGTTGCATGCACAGTGCACATGGTTCAGCTTGGATGATATTTGAACAAATCTCCCTGAGACCCTGAGTGTACCATGTAATAGAGTTTACTTTAATACACTGCTCATTCTACTCATTTCAGCTGTGTAAAACAGGTCATAGAACTGTAGAATGGCTTGGGTTGGAAGGAACCTCGAAGATATACAGTACAGTAGAAACACAAAAGAGTTAAAATATACTATCTCATCCCAGAGCAGATGAGATCTAAACATCACTCCCAAATCTAGATGCCCAGAGAGCTAAACAATGCTATGATTCTGATGTCGTCTCTAATTTAATTGATGTTGCCTAATGCTTTTAATCTTTCTAAATTTCTACTCTAATTATTATGAGGTGCAAGTCCCTCAGTCTGGTTTTGCACCATGTGTTATATTATTTTTTTAATGTTTTCTTTGCAATGTATTTGATTTCTTATAGACTGTGTCCATGTTCTCATAACCTGATGTAATCCGTAAGTCCATGCCAAAGTCATTTTTCCAGATTCAGTTCTTCCCAATTTCTCTTGCCAATTAATTGGAGGTACTTGACAGAAATGACAGATATGCCTGAGGAAGAACTGGTGCCTAGGGGAGAGTGTTGAGATAACTTAGAAAACTGGAATTAATAAGTAGATGAGTTCCTGATGATGCTCTTGAATAAAGTGGCTAATCAATAAAGCACATTTTGAACAAAAACACTCATTCATTATAAGTGCAAGGGCCTGTCTGTGTCTAGAAAAGATGAATATAAGCAAAATTTGCTTTTGTGAAGTTAACAGGACTCATATAGCTCAGAATAATGCCATCTTTTTAGTATATTTTCTGGAAACATATCGTGAATTTCTGTGGCCAGGACAACAAGGAAGGGCTATAGGTAGCGTAGGCTGAAGAATGTTTCCTATCCTCTACTGGTGCAGGGCATTTTTAGGCTTGTTTTTTTTTTTTT
>VXAB01010559.1:584361-614043 GCA_013399175.1 Odontophorus gujanensis | reverse complement strand
TTTTTTTTTTGTTCTGTTTTATACAAAGCTCATAGCCCTAAGGGTCACAGCTGCTGCCTGTTTTTTGTTCTTTGGTTGTTGTTGTTGTTTCTAATCTTATTTGCATATATTCCAAGTTTCACATTCAATAACAATTTGTTCTCTGAATGGGTATTATAGTATTACAGGTTTTCCTGCTAATGTCCTATTAATGAAAGTGATGATTCCATAAGTACCCATCAACCACAGTGGATCTAAGTCCAGGCAGTCTGTTTCAGAACTCTTAGACATATTCTTGCCTTTCTTCCCACTTAGCACTTCTGTTTTATTCCTTACAACCAAGTGAGGCAGTCTACTTGTCATCCAGAAAGTACAAACAAATGAATCCCTTCTCTATCTATCCTTCATTCTGTCCGTCCTGTGGCTTATTCTTTTGCAATAAGATGGATTCTCTTTCCCTGTCACACTGTTGGTTTTGTTTTTGCTGCTGAGATTCAAAGCCATTTTTCAAAACTGCTGATAACCACCGTAAAATAATATTTTGTATATTTCAGTGATTAAAATAGTTTGCGTATAGAAAATCCTGCTGTTCTCATGATGTGCTCTAACTGCTCAGGTAAAAATCTCACATCTAAGTTGCAGAAGTTGCTACGCTAGTTTTTCAATCCAAAATTCTAATCAAACTATATGAGAAATTATACAATCATTTGCATATTATTTTTAGTCGAGATAACATCTCTCAGGAGAGAAATTCCCCAATTTTCTCCATATATTTCCTAAAATGTACTCTCTATCTATTGTGATATTCTGTGTAAATAGCTTCAGAATGGGAAGTTATGAGACTAAGGACAGATTTGCCAACTGCATTTTGCAGGATGTGCTCCTCTTAGCAGAGTGCCAGCGGCAAGCAGGATCTTTGAGGTGGCAGTGAAGCTGTGGTTTTTCAGCTGGCTTTATTTATTCCACAAGAAGTCAGTGTTTTAACCCTGGGAGCCTGAAATCTTAGTTTTTGTGAAACAAGCCTCTTCCCTGAGCCATGTGGTGGATTTCAGCTGGAAGTGAAGGGCCGGCCAACTTCATAAAACACCGCCCTTGTTAAAAGCTTCTGTCTTTATGGCTGGTTTTATGGTTGCTTTATGACTTTGCAGCTTGGTTTAAACTGTATAATGTGGAGCACTTTTCAGAACTAGATTAGAACAGCAGTAGGCTTTGGACTCCATCCTAAAATTACTTGTTTGTTTTCCACTGTTAGTTGGGGACCGCATCAAGGACACTGTCTCTGATTTCTGGGAATTCCCTGCGCAGACGTGGCCCAGCAGTGGGAGATCCCATTAGGCTGTGATTATGGAGCCTTAGTGTAACATGACTCAATGCAGAACTGAAGGTGGAATTTAGCTTATTTTCTTTACACTGCAGCATGTTCTGTACTCCACCTTTTGTTTCTACTTTGAGCAGTAGATCTACAGTGACGGCCATATGGGGAAAGCAGCTGAGCATTTCTGTATTTCCTCCCCCCACCCCATCATCAAAAATCATTCTCCAAGGAGCTTTAATTCCTGTTGGGTACCATGCCGTTGCTCATCCATGACTGAAGACAAAGTAAAAATGGGAGGTAGTGAAAAAACATACGCAAAGCCTCCCTAAGCCCTGCTGGCATTCTTCTCAGCAGAACTGCCTACACATCTGCTGTTACCTTGCTTTCCCTAAGTTTCCCCTATGTTAAGGTGTAGATCACTGTAACAAAATTTTTACTCCACAATCTTTGCCTGGGGGAATGGAGCCATTAGGGAAATAGCTCTGTAAGCTCAATGTATTCCGAAAGCTCATTAAGTAAGATTGATATTTCAAGAACTGCTTCTGATCCTCCAAAAACTGACAAGGGGAAAACCACTTCAATACGAGCAAAGCAGAATGATCATCTAAGAGTATATATGCTATAGGTGCTGTTTGTCAGATTGAATTACAACTTCCTTTGTGAAAAACTTTCGTTTCACTGAAGTGCAGTCTTGGTGAAAGCAAGAAGTTTTGCAGAGATATTGGGCCCTGATTTCATGTTCTAAATTGACTTCATCGAAGTAGGTAATTTCAAACCTTTTTCAAGGTGCATAGGAGCACAACTAAAGCACATCTCAAAAGTCATCTAGTTTTAACATCTTATAGCAGCTTGTTAGGTTTCACATTGCTCAAGCTTCGAGATTTTGATTTATCACTCCTAGTTCAGTATTTGAAATCCTGCCTCAAAAGCTCTGCGGAACTGCCCTGGATGGGCTATGGGATCTGATGTCTCTGGAGGCCAGAGCTGCCCATGGAGTTGCTGCAGCCATCCCATCTCTGTGTACTCACGTCCTGAGCACCTGCTGGAAAAGGGAACATATTTCTTCCTTTGATGTGGCAGCTGAAATGGCTTTTCTCAGCCTTCTGTAAAAGGAGTAGGCTTTTATCACATCTCCTCTTGACCCTGTTCTTTCCCTCAGGGATACGTTTTCTTCTCGTATATACCTCTGTTACACAGAGCTATAAAATCACACACGGCTGAGCTCTGCCACCAGAGCACTGTGTGCCACCTGGTTCCCACTGTGGGATTGACCGTGCAAAACCGGCCCACTTGAATTCTGACAAAACAATACTGACTGCTCATAGCAAGCATATTTCTGACTTCAGTGCTTAATGAGTTCAGTGAACTGAAAAATCCTCAGGTCTGCCAATGGCGTACATGAAAATATGGTGTGTGCAGAGTGCAAACAACAGCAGGTTAAAGCGAGTGTATGTAGGAAGCATTCCTTGACACCTGCACAGGATCGAGCTGGTAGGGCCAAGAACGCAGACAGCCTGCAATCACCCCTCTGATTTCTAGCAACCAATTATGTATAGATTCCATCTGTTTCCTTAATTACAAAAAATGAGACCAGGTTTCTTGATTATTGATTCTGCTATTTACTTCACCAGTCATTTACACTAGTGCAGGGAACTCTTAATCAATTCATCGCTGAGTGATCATTTCCATAAAGTAATCACACTGGGGCTTTACTAGGAGCTCTGACTGCATTTTTGTCTGTGGGAATTCATGATGATGAGAGGTCCAGGATCAATGTACATATTAACCTTCTGGCTTTCAAATCTATTGTTTTCTGAACACCTTTTTTGGTGATACTTTATGTAATTAGTCCAAATCCTCTTACACAAGCAGCTTTCCTTGCAGACAGATAATCTGAGCACACACAAAAAAGTAAAAAGCTCTTTGTTTTCCAAAAACACCACCCCAAGGTACAATTCTCTTCCTTTTCCCCATCATAACAGACATAGCACCTCACCAGAATTTGAAATACTCGATGAGAGCTGGCTTTGTTGCAGCTCGCATCCACAGTCACATCAATCCCTGCACAAAGCCTGAGGTTGCAAGAGCTACACTAAGGCCAGACCTTTCACAACAGCAGAAGAGATTGCAGCCTGCCTGGTGATGTGCAGGAAAGACTATTGAAATAATATAGATGAGCCTTCAAAGACTGAACCTGCTGAGCCAGAAAGCTATTGAAGACCTCAGCAGAAATCTGCTCTCTCCCCATGGTTCACAGTGCATTAGCAGGGTTTGCAGCATACAGAGAGACAGAGAGTGATTTGCTCAAAGAAATGACAGAGTGATTTAGTTGATAGACATGTGCACGTACGTATATGCATTCAAATATCTTTGTGTGTAAATCCGTGTGTGGTTACAGGCTGGCCACCAGCCATCAGAGCTGCTGTGCAGCGTTTGTGAGGCCCATTCCTGGCCTTGAACTTCTCCAGTGTCAGAAATTACACAGACCAAAATGTCTTCTCTCCTACACCAGTTTACTTCTACAGAAATATTCCTTTAAAAAACTGACTCTGTCTTTTCTTCAAGAAAAACTCTGTACAACTCATGAGACAAATACAGGTATTCACACCTAGTTAATTATGTAATTATTTTAAGTAGGTGGCTTTTTTTCTTTGTGTCTGTATGTGGGAAAAAATGATACCACCCTTGGATCAGGTTGGTATGGTAACAGCAAAATGGCACATATTTATTTATTCATTGAAGTTGTTGGCAGGGATTTGAAGTCCAATGGTTTTGTCTCTTGTGTCTCCATCTTTAAAAGAGCATTAAATTTTCCAGCTGCTTCTCAGCGTACATCCTTACAGTTACTGGCCCAGTGTTTAGATCCCTTAAATCAAAAAGGAAGTAAAGAAGTATCTAAAATGTTCATCTTCTCACTCCTCAGCAAACAGCAAGAAGTCCACCTAAGCCACTTCTATTGAGTACAGCAGATGTTCTATGAACTTTTTATCATAGTGGGATATTTAAGCTGCATGTTAAAATACATTACAGTGACCATGCTTGCTGCCTTGTATATTTTGCTAGCTTATCTCTGTGCACATTGCAAAACAAGGCTATTTCCAAAGCCTGTATGACTTTTTCCACTACAAAATATTACAGGATTGGGTAATGATGTTTTTCTTATATTAAAAAAAATACAATTTTAACCTTATACGTTAGCAAAATATACTTGGATGCTGGAAGAAAGTAAGGCTTTGTTTTCCTTTAATCACAATGTACAAATTTTGAGAAATCTGAATGAACATCAGTGTAAGGGACATTATCTTTGTTATCAAAGTTTCATCCATCTCCTGGGACTACCTTATCTATTCATGCAGGTTTTTGCCTGAGGAGGGAAGATTAGAAGAAAAGAAACTTTTGTAAGAGCCAGTCTCCTTTGTTCACACATTTTATGATATATGATGCATGCTGCAGTGTTTTAGTGCTAGCAGTCTGCTAAAAGCTCCATAAATGCTCTCAATTTATAAATGGAAAAGCAAAGTAGGCATCCTTTCTGCAAAAAAAAAAAAGAAGACCCATAAATTGACAGTTGTGTTCTTAAATAGAACAGATGTGCTAAAAATGAATACTTGATAATGTAAGCTTGCCATGAATTTGAGATGTTTTCTGAGGGCTGGCTTCTTGTAATCATCTCGAAATCATTTGTCTGAGATTTTAATGTTAAAAGTGGAGTTGGCAGAGATTGGAATCCTTACTGTGCCATGGCGCCCTGACCTCCAGGAAAAATCTAAACTGGTGAATAACTCCAGCAGTCATCTCTACATTGTTCAATTAGTGAAACAGCCTTAGAGCCAAACTGAAACTCTCTAAGTGATGGGAGATTTTCCCTTTGTTTTAAAAAGCTTTGATCCAAGCCCTCGTAAAGTGAACAAGAAATGCATGGAATGGAGCCAGTGATGAATTTTTATTTGATGCTCACCTTGAACTGCTGAATAGAAGTAGACAGGAAGGCATGAAGCCAAACCTCAAACTTTCCCAAGAAAGTTGCGATTGTCAGGGAACTGGGAATTGCTTCGACTTGGATGCTCACAGATATATATATATATGGTAGTTTTCTTTGCACGAAAGAGACCCATATGTATATGCTCAGCTACTATTTTGTCAATTAACATAAATACTTTTCCACGTGGTGTTAAAACGAATCTTCATCACAGCATTCCTGAAGGCCAAACTCATCAGCAGCATACTGTGCTGAGCTTGTTAAACATACCTGCAGTAGACAAAACCTTGCTTTGTATAAGCTAGCTCTGAATCAACTGAAATTTCTTATCTCTTTATTTTCACTTTTCTCATTCTATTTCAACATTTTTTACAATCTAAATCACCATTTTTTCATTTTTTCTGCCCTTAAAAATCTGTTTATTTAGTATCTATGTTGCCTTGACACTGCCACTGAACCAAGCTAGGCAGATTGAGCTCTTTTAATCTTCTATAATAAGTCAGTCCTCCTCCATCTGCCTCAATTTTGTGCTGCTCTTCTCTGAACAACCTCTAGTTTGTCCATCGTTTGCTAATGAGGTGATCTAGCACCAGAGCTCTTGGAAATGAAGCCAATTCCTCTCTGCTGGCTGACATGGTCCTTTATGATGTGTGGTGTGCTGGGAATAGAAAAGAACTGGGAAATATGCACGTAGAGAAGCTCACAGACAGCAAAATGTGTACTAATTGCAGTAAGTCTGATAGCTCATTATTTGTGGCCAGCTTGACCTGCTGGTAGTCTTTCTAATCTCCACTTGGCAATACCTCTAAGTTGTACTGGATTTCCTTTCTCTCAGCTGCCAGCTGTACCTTCCCTGTACCTCTGGCTCCATTTCTATCCTTTGCCACCCTCCCTTTAGACACTCTCTATCACTGTGCTGTGACTCCTTCCAAGCACTGAACTCAAGAGTGCCGATGTGCGTCATGACCTCTCACAGCCTGCTCCCACAAGGAGGAACTTGATATGCAGCAGAGTGCTCTGTAACTGTTAAGTGACCAGCTTGCTCCATTTCTCAGTCACACTGGCCCCATCACACTAGAGCAGAAGATGATGGGGAAGATCTCTGGTCGCACTTTGCTCCTGTGGGACTCGCCCTGCTGCCTAGTGACAAGTCCTAGGAAAGTTCTGCATTACAGAGATGAGGTTTGCTTTTATGGCTGAAGTTGTGCTATGAGTGAATCAGATCTCACTTGGAGCATGAGGCAATCTTTGTGTTCTCTAGACCCAAGCCCCAGAGCCATTTGTGTGATAAGGATTGAGATATTGAGTTTAACGAGATAATTTAATGGAAAGTCATGAACAGAAGCCAGATCTCCTCCCCTATTGCTGAGGAGATTTTTGATGGCACCTTTGCTTACAGGAATATTTCCTTTTCCTTCTCCAGGCAAATTATCTCACATTGAGGAGGGGTGTTCTTCTATTTGTTGCTGGCAAGACTTTGATTATATTATTTAAAACTATTTCCTTGCTGGTTTGACATACAGGTATTCATGGACTACTTTCCAGTGATACCCAGTACTTTATTAGTTTCCTTTCTGCTGTGTGAATTTATCTCCATTGTATTATCCATAGCGAAATTTTTTAAGACATAAATGACTTCTTGCTTGAATAAGAAATATAGCATGTGGAAATAATCTGACATTAGAAAATGATAAGCTGCAGAAGTCTAACATGTTAATTAAAACTGCTGGAGGCTGCACTGAATGGAGGAAACTATTGATAACAGAGGACCACCTCTTTTAGCCTTTAGTCTTTATAATGGAACAGCAGTAATCATCTTTCCTACATACCCTCACGAGAGAAAGGTGATATCGGCATTATGTAGCTTTCCTCATCCTCCCTCCTGGGTCTTACATCATTAAGCACTTGACTTTTTCCCCCATACCATGTATCTTCACTGCCTTGTTACTGAAGGCAAGATGCAACACTGAACATTTGTATTTTCTGTGCAAATGTGCAAAAATTTGCACATTCAAATGCATGCTTTACTTTGTTCTGAAGCTTAGTGTTTGAAAAAGATGCAAAGAAAGAAGAAACCTTCACATTTTTGAAGTGTTAGTGCTTTCATGGAAGTAAGCTCAAGCTTCCTTTCCCTTTCCTCTAGGTTTTCTAAGTTTACCTTGCACATCTGCTTATTTCCACATCCCTTCCAGTAGGGAAGGAGATTCTGGACATTACTCAGTGATGTGAATGTACACATTGGCAGCAGAGATCTGAGGCCTAGAAAGAGGATGGCTCTGATACTTTATTTCTTCAAATTCTAAGAACTAAATTACTGAAAATTATATTGCAATTACATCTGGCTTTTTTTCCTGTAATATTAATGCAATTGTGAACTTTATATGTTTTTTAAAGCCAACCTGAAGATTTAATCCAAAAAACAATTATTATTTTTTTAACTCAATTTGGGATTTCCTTATCTTATTACAAGTTAGCATCTACTCCAAAATGTTAATGTGAATATTCTTCCCTACTAACACTGCTCCAGTATGTGAGGAATCATGATGCACACTCCTTACATAGTCAGGAGTCACCTAGATGATATTTTCTACTTGCTGCAAAAGACAAGTAGAACTTATAGTGTGGGATATCTCCTATCTTCCAAAGAACGTGTTTCTAACACTATCAGTAAAGCTCCCTGTAGCTTACACCATGTTCTTAAACATTGGTGCCTGTCATGGAAAATTTTCCTTTCCCATGCAATCGTCACATAAGGCATGGAGCAGCAAGGTGGTTGTGTTGTTTCCAGTCCCCAAAGTCAACCAGGAGGCTTTTAACTGAGTCTTCTTGGCTTGGAGACATCCTTCCTCTGAACTCTGAGTCCACATGGATGTTCTGGGGATTTATCCATGTGTATTTACAAAGAGGAGGGAAAAAATCCTCGAGGTGAGCATCCTCTTGCATACTGGTGTTGTCAGCTCCAGCATTAGCATAGCCCTGCTGGGTTGGCGAGCTGCCTGGGATGCTCCTGCAGCCTCTGCTGGGCAAGAGCTGTGCCTGGAGCAAAACCTCAGCTGCTGTGGCAAACAGTGCCTCACTTCAGCATTGCAATGCAGCAGATGAAGCAGAATTCATGTTTAAAAAGTACTTTTACTGTACTTAAATAAAACAAAGTCTAGCTGATCTTTTCTTGTTCCTAACAGTCTGGGAAATGGCCTTTGAGCCCTGTTCTGCACAGAAGGGCTCAGATCAGGATAAGATCCTGATATCTGCCTGGTTCTGCACTTTAGGACTTCATATTCCTTGCTGTACTCATATTATTTAGGAGATTTACTGTCCTGGCAGTGTAAGCTTGCTGTATAAAGGTTGATGTATTCTGTATACATCAGAATTTCTAACATCATTACTTGATAAACTTTTTTTTCTTTTCTGAACAGCAGTTTAAAACATAAAGCAGCATTTATGGCCTACTTTCCCCGATTTATAAAATGTAGTAAACATATATGCACGATGAATCATGGTTGCATCTTCTTCAGACAAAACTCACTGCAATAGATGTTTGATGCAAAGCTATGCTTATGTAAAGGAGAAAATACAAACACCACTTTTACCATGCCTTCTTAAAGGACAAACTTGAATTAAGGAGTTCGTTTTTTGTCTTTTGTAGAAGAAAAGAGTAGAGAGGTTTTTAAGGAACACAAAGCAAATTCAATCAACTGCTGCGTGTATGTTGAATAATAATGTGGGTTAATTGTATGTAGGGTCGGGGAGGTGCCTGAGAGGCTTGTTTGGCAAAATCAGTTTGAGGAAATGTTGCATACGAAGCTGTAATAACACCTGAAATAACATTTGATGTTATTTCACCAGACCTGCTTGACATGCTCCATTGATTTCAGGTGTTATCGCTTTCAGTGCTTCTGCCAGTGCACTCATTACGACTCCTCGCTATCCTCAGGCTCAGAGCACACAGCTGAGAGCTGCCAATAACACCTGACATGTTCTGGAGGAGTTATACATTGCGTGTTGATAGAAATTTACCTTTTCTGAAGCAGCTATGTAGATCAAAACAGCCCCTTTACAGCTTTGAATTCTCTCGCAGCACTCTCATAGCGATTATGCACTCTATCTCATTGCTCATCTGGAATACCGCTTGCTTATAAAGGTTCACATCTGTGCTGCTCTTGTAAGTAAGGAACTATGGGGGGGGGGGCGTTTACAGGATCGGTATAATCACTGCTGTCAATAATATTTTACCTGCATCACGCACAGCCTCAGAACAGTTTATCCTTTTGGGGAGTGTACTATGAATGACCATCCTGCTGTAGGATAGGGATGATATTCTATTTGGTGCTGCACTTTCCATTAGACAAAAGTAGTCAGCAAGAAATTCCTATTTAGGTTTAGGATGCCAGAGAACATAGGTGAGAAATCATACCAAGAATCTGAATAGTGCCCACAGAGGGGAAAGCCATAGTGAAGGAAAGTGGAAAGTTTCTTCAAAGAAGTGTTGTGAACACTCTCATTCCTCAACACATTGATATATAAAGCCCTGAAATTCACTACACATCGGTCAAAGACCTTTAGGCTGCGAGGCTTGTGCTGGGTGATGTCTTGGAAATGTTAGTCTCAGGCTGTTATTTGCATGAAAGTAAATGGATTTTTAGCCTGATATTTCCTGCCACAAGAATGGTCCCCATGTTCCCCCACAGGCCTTTGGGTGATTTGTGCAGTGAGAGGCAGCAGCGATCCATCAGGGGGAGGCAGCTGCCTGCAGGACACAACACCAACTTGTCGTTATTTTCCGCAGCTCTTAATAACATATTAAAAAAGAAAAAACAGTGGTGAAGATTGATGTCAGTTGCCAAATCAAGCTGATGTATGGGCAGCTATTTTGCCCAGTTCCCCCATGTTGTTCAGTTACTGAATTGCAGTTCTAACCTTCTGCTTTTGCCGTCTTGAAATTCCCTTTGCAGTTTCTCTGCACTGCTCATACCTGTGCCAGACCAATCTTCTCTCCTCTCCTGACAGAATAATCATGTTTTCTCACCTCACTTTGTGCAACAATTGCGAATAGTTGTTAATAAAAACTTTGGCAAATGAAGGTGATGGGCTACTGAGTTAACAAAGCTGTGGCAATGATGTATGAAAGTTCTCTCAGGATGAGGAATTTCTGTCTGCAGCCATCAGCTGAGATTCACCTTTCTTGGCCGTGGTCGGTAATGGGAAGTGACAAAGAAGCTCAGTGCTGCAATCATTGTAATTTGCCAACCCCTATTGCATGCTCCAAAACAGAGCTGCCAGGCTGGTTCTGGGGGAAAGCATAGCTTACTCCATTGATAACAGTACTGTGCTGGCAAAACTTTGTTTAGTGGCTTTTTCTATAAAGCAAAGTTTCTTATAGTATGGCTGATGTTATTGGGAGAGTTGGTGGGCTGGACAGCAAGTACACGCCCAACAGTTGGTTATCTGTACTGCAAACCTACCCTGTGCTGAGAGAGAGGCAGAGAGAGCCACCAGGCATGACCCAAGTGATCTTAGTAGACTTTTCCAACCTTAAAGATTCTATGATTCTGGGATGGCACAGACACTGACCCTGCTTTCTTAAGGGCTGTTTTGTGCTAGGAGATATTTTGCACGTACCTCTGTACCTCCACCTTGTATACACATACTATATATCTGCATTATCCCTGTACACAAGTAAAAAAGAGGGTTTGTGCCCTCACAAGTATACACTTACTTGTGTTTGTAGATGTGCAAATTCAAAGTGTGCTTCAGGAGTCTATCATATGTTCAGATTATACCTGTTAATGTTTTCCTATTGAATCTCTTCAGAATTTCTTCAACTTAGAGAGGTTAAGGGAATCAAAATGTGAAAAACTGGGCACTACATATCACTGCATCTCATATGGTATACTTGCACCTCTGCCATCTAATGGCCTTCAGATTCCAAATCTGCAGATTATTGCAATAATTTCAGTAAGTGACTTGTTTTCTATCATTATGGAAGGCTTCCTTGCTGGGCTTGATCTACTGATGTATTTGTTTTTTAGTGAATATAAATGTCTACTACTGATGGAAACAGTCATCTGTCACTACAGTACAAATGCAAATTGCAAACTAATGGTTGAACAATTAAGATCTAGTGCACAGAGCTTATTGCCACTGGAGGACTGTAATTGAATTCCTATTGCTGTCAGACAGGTTGAAAATTACTGTAATGAAGAGCATCAGTTTTCTACTCTACATCTCATTGTTTCCCAGCCAAGAAGCATTACCGTTAAAGACTTTTCCACAAATAGATTAAATGACAGGTGGTAAAGAAATAAGGAAAGACAGAAGAATGCCACCTGTCACTAAAGAGAATGTAATTAACACTTCAGTTTAATTCCCATACGCATAAGAAATACAAGAATTCAGAACTATAGTTCTTCTGTCTTAGGTTGCATCAAAGAAGGATGGCCAGCAGGGAGGCCCCAGCTTGGGGGGCAATGGTTTTAGAGAGCTGACCTATTTGGGTGGAGCTGCACTCTTCAACTATGTTTCTTTCGAATTTCCATTTGATTTCTAAATGAGACCTTTTCTTCTCCAAGCATCTCCATTTGCAGGTTGGTCATTTGGTGTTCCTTATATTGCAGAAGAAGGCAGAAAATAGAATGTTCTCTAAGATTTCTCTTTTTCTTTCATCAATTTTCTCATCTGGGGAGGTTATACCCCTACAATAAAAATAACTCAATGTTCTGGTTCGCTCTACGGGGAAACTTCCATCCCATCTCAGTTCTGAGAAATCTATTTGGTAGTCACAGGAGATGAATTGGATCTCCTGGCACGGCGCCCTTAATCATCTCTGTGAGGTGCTTGCAGGAAGCCAGCCCAACTCATACAGAACTATGAGAGCTGGAAGGGGTCAGTCCTCCAAACTGACTCCAGAAACGGTGCAGTATAGATAGACCTACTGCTCCAGTTTCTGTACATACATTAGGCATCTAACATTGGGCTGTGCTAGTGCTTTATCTCCTAGATATTTGGACACTACACGTATGCTGTCTGATAACAGACATTCTTGCAGTATGAGATGCTCAAAAGATATCATACACTGCAAAAAAGAGGAAATTTGGTCAGTGTCATTCATACCACATATTCTTAAGGTACAGCCTTCCTGCTTCCTGCCCTAATGCATGAGCAGAAGTGTGTGTAAGGAAATTCTGCTCTAGAAATCAACCAATTTGTTTGGAAGTTGTGAGCTTTGCCATAGGAAAGGTGGGCAGATAATAACATTCCAATAACGTTTCAGTATTGAAGATGCATTAGATACAATCAGAAGAATAAAGCTGTGGAGGTGAAATCTCAGTTTGGCCAGGGCTGCCCCTGATGCAGCAGCAGGCTTACACTGTGTCTCAGACAATACAGGTGCAGATCGAGCAGTACAGACAGAACCAAGCACCTGCTTCCATCTGAGCAGCTACAAATGTTTTGTTCGGCTGCATCCTAAATGCCATATGTTGTTATGAGACTTATTTGAATTTAAAATATTGCTGTTGTGAGTAATTCTGTCTGTTTATTTTTCAATTACTCTGCTCAGCACGATTGTGCACATGTTTCAGTATATTAAATGTGAAAAGAGAATGAATGTTCTGGAATACAAGCAAGCTGCATGTTGAATTGTCTGAGTTGTCTACTCGCTTCACAATTGAAAATTCCGAAGTAGAGCAATAAAACTGAAGAACCTGCATGGGTTCAAAATCTATTTTCCATTCCTCAGAGTTCCTGAATATTTTCAATACGTGACTGCCCACCTCATCATAAAAGTTAAGACATGATGACAACTTGCTTTCCAAGCTACATGACTAAGTTGATCCATAAGGAAAAAGACTCCGTTATACCCAGTAGGTCTCCTGAGTATCAGCTATTCTCATGTGGCATGAACTCCTTGCACTTGTGATCCCCACTATTTTCTCAGAGCTTGTTAGTAACCTGATTTGTATCTGATTCCACTTACTTTGGACCAGCAGTAAGTTCTCAAGAGGAAATTACTTGAATGATCATTCTTAACTTGGGTTTCCTAATTGGAAGTGTAAAAATGTGTTTTGGATGCTACAAAGCAACTCCACTGTTGCACTGAATATTTGGCACTTGATATCAATTTATACAGCATTAATTTCTGCAGGTACTAAAGTTGATGGGACCATCCCTTCCCTACAGCTTGCACAACCAGAGCAAAGAGAAGCAGTTTAAAACAGATGTTGCTTTCTTTAAATCAATCCTATGCTATCAGCTGTGCCAGTGCAGAGGTGGTAATGATAAACAGCCCCCTCTTGTCAAAAGCAAACCAATTGCAATCTAATAAATATGTGCTAAACCCCAGAAACTAAATAATTCATGGTATTGGCAGGTCTCTCTCTCCTATAGGTCTTTCCAGTCCCACTTAGCAGGATGTTAATATATCAGAGGAGAGATCATTTCCTCCCTGAAGTTACTGCACGTTAATAGGAAAACACCCACATAGAGGGGGTTTTGCAGTGTACTGTGACATCTTTGAAAAGCAAAAGCCACACAATCAAGCACCTCAAATTAAAATGCTTTTACTTTTATGGGCTGGTTTCATCCTTGATGAATATTAAAAGTCTACGCTTTGTTTCTAGTGACAAAGACTATCTCACTACAATGATGAATGATGTACTCAAAGTGGGTCATTTAGAGATGAGCGACACAAAGGCTGGACGCTTTTCCAGGCTAATAGTTTTATAACCAGTAATCACCTGATTTTGGCACCTGACATCTCTCATTAAAAAGATCTTTGCTCATGCTGAAAGAATACTGGGATAGCTGAATAGCTCGGCGTTGCCTGGGATCCTGCCAGCAGTGCAGTGCACTGCCAGGCTGAGACAGCCAACGGATTGGAAACAGTTGGGGAATTTAAGGCGTGTACCTCTCCTGGGAGGACTCAGCCTATTTCTAGCAATTAAAACCTTTCTCATGCCTGTCAAACCTTCATGCCATGTGCTCCTTTGTAACTGATTTGCCAGGGAACACTAGGAAGATAAAGTGGTAGTAACTGGAGGCAGTGTGATGACTGTCTGGTTATCATTGTGTGGCCCATCTCCATGAAAAAAGAGTAGAAAATCTTCCTTCCCACGAAAGGATATCTTATAATGCCCACGTCATTGAATTAGTTCATCTTAAAATTGCATTTCATGAGGCCCATTTACATTAGCGCTAAGCCAAGCTATCTGCACAGTGTCTTAACAGAAGAGATCTTTTCACAGAACATATCCTCTGTGTGGTACGAGGTGTGTTTATCAGATGAAGTTCTGGCTGCTGAGTGAGGGGAAAAACTGGCACCACAAGAAATAAGAGGGCCCATTCCTGAAAGTGCGTCTGATCTGCCAAAATCCTTGTTCAGGTTCTGTTTCTAATTCTAGACCTAATGATAGATAAACAGCTGCTGTTGCTTTTTACAGTGTTCTGTACAGAAGCCATAGTTCCTTCAGTCTTATCTTAGGACTTTTTTCTGCATGAAGACATTTACATCTCTATGAGGAGAAAAAAATCTCAGAATATCTCTTTGTAAAGAGGAAGACAAAGTCTTGTGGATTATCTTTAATTCAGCCAGTAAAAACCCATCAGTACAGCTCAGGTGCTTTCATCATTATCAGATCTCCTTTTTGGTAAAGGAATCCATCGCTAAAAATCCATCACTAAAACCAGAACAAGGGTGGATTTCAACCACTGCAACTGCAATTCTTCCGTACATTCAGTAAAAGGGAAAAAAAAAATGCTGTGTTGCTTTCAGTTATGGTAAAATTGCTGTTTACCAGATAAAAATGCTGGCTCAAATAAGCTACCAGTTCTGGATGAAATCAAATGCTTATTTACAGGATTGGTGCTGACCCCAAGAGAACACTTGAATGAAGTGAGCATTGAGAGGAGGGGGACAATACCTCTGAAGGGTTTCTCCTTCTTCAGAGTTTGGTTTAATCCACACCAATAACAGCAGAGTAAATATTGTTCCCTTCGCCACCTTTATCTCAATTTGAAAATGTGAGAAAATCTCTGCTCCAGTTTCCTCTGCCACCGATTTTCCTCAGAAAGGTTTTAAAATTCATATGCAGAGCCAAATTCACTTCTGTCATAAGTGCAAAACCACTTACTTCATTGCTGGTAGTGATACAAAGGAACGAGTGAGAAAGTTCTTGATTTTTGGGTTTCTTTCTGGAATAGGAAAACAAACAATTCAGCTTCTTTTTCCTGTGCTTTGATCCTGTGAATACTTCAATATTAAAGTACATAAAGTGCCTGTATTGCTGTAAAGTCAAAATCATGCTCATTTTTCAGCTACGAGCAGAACTGGAACATCAACAGAAACACTTTTTTTTTCCACAATAAGAACTTGGCAAAGTATGATACTTCACGGCCAGAAGCTCCAGCTCTGAGTGAAGCTGGTGGTGATGGGCAGCTTTGGAAAGATTCAGTAGTGTCTGCTGCAAAGACTTTGGCAATCACACTTTATAAGCTGTTGACATGTTAGTTCTGAAATCACAATATTTTTAACCTTTTGAAAATGTTTCTTAATGTGTTTGACATTTTTTCCCCCTCTTTGGAAGGCTGAGAAATTTGAACAAAGATGCACTTTACATTTAGAGACTGGTGCGAAAGAATTGTGATCTTTGTGCTGTAACTGGTGGATAAAGTGGGCAGAAGGGGGTGTTCAGTTCATCCAGGTATCATGCAGGACTTCACAAATATTAGTTTTATTCAAGACTTCAGGAGGCAGGTCTTCATTATAATCCAAAATTTGAAATGGAAAGCCTGGAGGGGCCATCTTTATGGAGAGATTGTATTCACCCTTCTGCTCGCTGTCTCCTTTCTCATGATCTCCTGTGTGTCAGAGTATCACCCAACAGTAACGGTGCCAGGAGCACTGCAATGATCTTGGGCACTTTCAGAAACGGATGGGCACAATTTCCAAAGTTTAGTGAGGAGAAAATAAACAAAACACTAAACACTCCAGAATTATCTGGAAGCTGAAAGAAATTAGTTATAAGGTCATCTGGCTATTCATGTTCTGTGTTTATTAGTGCCTGCAGGCTGTACCCAGCAGGGGACATGGGAATCTTTCGTTTCCCAGCTCAATGGAGAGGTGCCCCGTGCCCGGGAGCTGCTTTGAGTGTTGGGAGGGACAGGGATGCTGTGTTGAGCCCTGCATGAGAGTGCTAAGGGATATGGCAATGCTCTGTCAGTGACAATTAGCTCAGCAAGACAGAGCCTGCCATTAAAAGCTGCTTCTGGGGCTGGCAATGAGCTGCTCAGGCTCTTTGGAGGCAATAAAGTATTCCTGCACAGAAATCCTTGCCTGAGGGAAGAGCGGCTGGAGTACATGCAGCTTGCAGCTCTGATGGGTGACAGCAATGGATGGTGTGCCAGAAGCACTGTTATCCTTCGTGGGGGGGGAGGGGGTGGGAAACGAGGTGGATTGTTCTTCCCAGCCACCAACCTTTCCATCCTGCCATTCTGTTGCTGCATGTGCCATGGAGCCTTTCTATTTACCTGCCCCAGTGATAACAATAAAGATTGCCTTTTGGAAATGGATATCCAAAACAGCTTGTGGGGATTTAGCAATGTCATCTTTCCCGACACTTGTGAGAGACACCTGTTTAAAACTTAGCTCAGTAGACTGAAATTGACCCTGCTGGTGCAGTTCTCACCTTGTGCTGGTACCAGTGGAGCACCAGTGGAGCCAGAGCTGCTGCAGGCAGATGGGCTCTGGGCAGGGAGGTGTCCCACTCCTTCTGCTTGTCACAGAGATTTCTCAACCCACTCACTTTGAACTCGCAGAGCTGGAGCACCTTCTTTGCAAACTGAGCAATGAAGTGGGAAGTGGATGGAAGGGAAAGATGGAGGAGTGGACGGGTGGTACAAAAGGGGTGGTTCCATGCCTTTACTCTCTCCCTGCTGAACCCTGTCCTTTCTGGGTAGATTGTGAAGGCATTCCAACACACACATGTATGGCCTCTGCTCTGAATGGCTGTACTGAGCCAGCAAAAATCTGGGTCAGTTTGAAGGCTTTCATTAATGTCCTCCATGAAATAAATATAAGTCAAGATGGCAAAAGAGAATTCAGAAGCACTGGGCCAAACTCCTAGAAAAGAGTGCCCCACAAGATCTCAGTTCCTTTTCCATCCCTGGAAAAAGTGTATGAGCACTTTTGTGGGGGAAAAGAGGCCGATTTCATCTGCTGCCTATTGCTAGCAAACATTGCCAGTGCCCCCAGGGTTGTTCAGAGCAAATTCCAGTTTTTACAAATAGGACAACAAAACTCTGAGGAAAACTCAGAAAGGAGGTGTAATTTTTGCACAGAATCCCAGTGCACTCTCTGGCTGGAAAAAGTCCAGTGTTTCAAAATACCTCCCAGGAAACATTTCTATTTTGCCCTTTTGGTGTAATTCAGATTTCAGCAAGCCACAAGAATATAAAAGCAAATCCCTTTAAGTAATTTCTTTCTCTCAACACAGTAATAAAAATTAATGTTATCCCTGTTCCTCATTTTGAAGCAGAATTATAAATCTATAGATGTATGAATGTTGCAGGCACTGTATACATTATTAATTGATCTGTAATGGACATAGACTATTTTGTATTTTCATAATGCAGTCCTTCCTCTCCCATCACATCATCACAGTAAAAGTAATTTCAGAGTTAATATAATTCTAGGAGAATGAGAAACTGGAAGCTTTCCCTTAGGGTTTCAGCCCTACATACATCTTCTTGAGGGGTAAGCACTTAGTGTTGGAGCAGCTCAGGAGGGGTTGGCCAAGATGACTTTGAGAAAGTTTTATTCTCCCCTCCCGATCCCTCCATACTATTTCCTGTCCAGAGAGCTCTCCATTACAGGTTGGATATTTGGGATAATTTGTTCTCAGGAAAAATGGTGATGCAGTGGCACAGGCTGCCCAGGGAGGTGGTGGGGTCACTGCCCCTGGAAATGTTTGAGAACTATGGAGATGTGGCACTTGGGGCCATGGTCAATGGGCGTGGTGGAGGTGGGTTGGGGTTGGACTTGATCTCAGCCCTCAGCTCCCTGCTCCAGCACTCAGCTCCATCCAATTCTTCTTTGTTCTCCACAGTTCCATTGACACCTTAGTTAAAGCTGGAGGAAGAGAAGGCACTATTTTTAACTGAAAGATAAGCACACTTAGAATATTGCTTCAGAATATACTCGGTGGGTTTATTGTTCTATCCTTCCTCTATAAAAGCACTCAGTATAACTATGTTCATTTTTCAGATAACCAATGAAAAGCTGTAATAATGCATGTGTAATTCTTACATATAATACAGTTATCTGAGTAATAGGAATCATCTCAGGACACAATAGACAACTTCATCAGATAAGCTTTTCAAAAGAAAATCTTGCTGGCATTTTTCCCTTAATATAATAGAATATTTTGTATAATTGTCTGTGGTGATAAGAGATTTGTGAGTTGTTAAAGAGACATTAAATTCTACGTCTACCTGGGAAGGAGATAATAATACCAATTACATGTATGAATTCCAATCTGATACATGCTCCTCTCTAGAACAATAATCAAGCAGAATCTCATTCTTCCCTTAGCTTTGTACCATCAGTTATAATGTACTACCAAGGAATCATCTCCAGTGAATCAAAATAATTCATACAACAGAAAGCACTCTAGCAGGAAAGCATTTGCGATGGTGTTCTAGCTGAGTAAACAAAGGATGGGTTAAATGTTGGAGTGGGAGAATGCTATTTAAAATGTACTCAAAGTGTCATAACTCTCACGGACTTTAAAGCAAGCCATGATTACCTCCTAATGGCCGTGCTGTGGTAGTAAGTCATGGCTCACTTCTCTCTGACACTGCACGGCTTGACTTTTCTTCTTGTGGGTGGCCTGTAGGCAGCTCAGACATGGCTAACTGTGCCCTTTCCTTGAAAAAAAAATTGTTCGTATTTCCAGGACTACATGAGGTGGAACTGGACTCCTTAGGAATTTGTAATCCCAGCTGAAGATGTGCAGGGTGGGATGGGAGCCCTGCAGAGCTGGCTGATGATGGTCACAGCCTTGTTCCAGTGCAGATGGTAGTGTCTGAGTCAAAGGCCAAAGAATGTAACTCCGCTCTGAAGGTGGAACAGAGCTGTGCATTCAGACTCAGGCGTTCGTTAGAGCATCTCTGTTCCTAAAACAGATCCTAACTTTCTAAACTGTGAAGGAAATAGTAACAATCTGGCTTCCCCTTACAAACGCGGAGCGTATTGCTTTAGATCAGGCTGGCGTGTAAGGCTGAATGTTTCAGCTCCTTGTGTGCGCATCTTATTGAAATACACTGTGACAGCTGCAGATCTTCAGCAAAAAAAACCACAACTGCACTCAGTGATTTCAGCCTGTGCCAACACACGTCAGAATGGGAGGGCAAACTTCTGTACCTCGTGTGTGACAACCTGGGCAAGAGGAGCTTTCCTCTGAGGGAACAAGCCAAGAAAGCTGTTGCAGAGAAGCAGAACAGTCAGCAGTGTTTGTATTTATTGCCATAGCTCCCATAGGAAAGGAGAATGCCAGGAGCTTGTTTGACTGATTTGTTGGTACCTTCCATGTGGAAATAATAAAGTAAAACTCTGACCCAAATCAAAAGGGTTGAGGTTAAATATCTGCACCCTGAGAGCTCCTCTTCGTGGAGGCTTAGTACAGACATCAGCTGTACGTCGTTGGAATCTGCCTGGGCATAAGGCTGCAGCTTTCTACCAGCACTTGTTTTCATGTGCCTGCTTTGTTTTTCTGCTTCCTTCAGGCATCTTTTCATTTTCTCATTTTCATTTTCACTCAGCCATCTTAAAAGTAACCTCAGTTTCTCTCACATTTTCCTGTTGAAATGACGTACATCCTAATTTTTGTAATTCTGGGGATTGATGTGTATGTAAAATGGATAGCAGTAGGCATGCTGAAACCCCTACTATTATCAATGATACTACTGTCTATATTGGAGATCTTGTGTCTCCATCTCTTTCTTTATATTTAGCCCGAGACACTGGAGGCAGTTATTTCTCTTCATAGCACTGTGCGTTCCCAAGTATAATAAAAGAGCCAAAATTCAACTTTCTAGTAAGACATAAAAGACCATAATAATCATAACAGCATGGGAACAGCCACTGTTCTGCGAAGTTGTTATGGCCACCCACTGTTCTGACTCCTGTGGGCTTCAGGTGGCAAAAGGCTGCATGGTCTGACATGGCATTGCTGCCAACCAAAGCTCTGGCACCATAGATGCCCTCTGGGGTAGGAACCTGTAGGTCAAAGCAGGATAAGCTCCCTGTAGAGTGACTCAGGCCTGAATTTGAAGAAAAACATACATAAATGTGGTATAAATCCGTCCAATAGTCTGATTCCCAGCACTGTAGAGTCTTTTACATACAAATTGGTGTTAAATGAGATGATCCACCCATCTCAGAGCAGTGAATTTAAGTTGGAAATTTAACAGTGCCCTCACAGCCCCTTGCAGAATATATTGCACATCACATATAAGAAATTTATTTAGCATAAATTGAAATGTTAATCAACTGATACTGAGATTTTGTGCTGTAGACTTTCCACTGCATAAGTAATGGACTTTGCAGTTCATTTTGGAGAAAGGGTTTGCTCTAGCAATCAGCTTAGCTCCCAATGATACTGTTGGGAATTTTGCTGTGTAAAGACTAAAATAAATTCATAAATATCCCATTAAACTGGTTTCAAGGTATCCCTTTAAAACATAATTGCAAGACTGGTTCATTCATTCTTATTCCAAAGTGATTGGTTGCTATTTCACTTCATATTAATCAAAGATTTGCAGTGAGCTGCAAGCATTAATTGCATCTATATATCCATGTAAAGTGATTTGATAACTTTTTGTGTATAAGAAGGAGAAGGACTGATGTGCAGGGAGGCTCCATTCCAGCGCTATGGTTTCCAGCTGGTGTCTATGCTGTTTAAGCCTCACCCCTCAGCTTCTGCGTGTTGTTTTCACAGATGGATCTGTACAGTTGTATGAATTGCTTCTGTTTGTTTTGAGAAAGCTTTACTGATGGGAAAAACCCCTTTAGGCTAGGAATCCAGTGTGATTCAGCTTCATTTGTCTCCCGAGCCTCAGATCTTTTGTCTGTTCAGGTGTCGCATGTTGATACTCCTCATTTGCATTTTATTTTGTTTTTTAATTTGACATTCAGAGGATGATGTGAAGTAATTGAACAATGTCAAGATACTCCTGAGAGGGCAGTCTGGTACCCAGCACAGTTTTTGCATTCGGAAGTAGTGTCACTCCCTGGTACACAGCTCCAGGGTATGCAGAGGGTAACAGGGCCAGAAGTGAGGATGCAATGCCTGAGGGGAAGCAGTGCTGCCTGCTCATCACCTGCATCGGAAATCCTTTGTGTGTAGACGGGCAGTAGATGACTTTCCTTCAGTCACGTGCATTATTTAATGCATGGTAACCAGTGCAAAGTTTCAAAAATAGCGATCTCAAAATGGGAGATCTAATTGTAACACTGCAGAGAGAACTGGCAGATATATGGATGTTCTTTCTGGCTTCATGAGAGGCTGAGCTCTGTATGTTTCTGCAGAAAGGAGCGTGTGCAGGTGATCAAGCTTTAATTCTAACTAAATTGATGCCAGTGAGACATTACTGCTGGTAATTTGTGCTGGGAGACAGAAATAGAAAAGAGGATCAGGAAAAATAAGTGTTACAATGTCCTGCAGCCAAATATACTGCAGTGTAGACTCAGTATTTTGAACCTGAAGAGTGCAAATAATTAATACAGACATCTGAAAGATATGGCAGCTTTTTTTTCTGTCAATTCTATTTTAGCAGCATGTACAATCTAGTGCTAACAACAAATGAGTCACCAAAGCAATGTTTTACAACTGAAGTCTGAAAAAAGATGTGGGCTCTCAAATGCAGAGAAGTGTGTAATGTGGTAGAAAATGCCAGGTAGGAGCAGTAGCACTGCTCCAGTGTCCTACATTCATAAATCATACATAAAATATAATCAGATTTTCACCCATGTCCGGAAACATTTAACAGGACATACATTGGAACATGCATAGGGAAAATAAGACCTAAAATTCAAGTGCAAATTTGGAAGCAGAACACATAGTTCAATCTACTTTATATTAAAAAGATCACTTCTAATAGTAACACCTACACCAGGATATACTTTTAGGGGTAAAAGTCACATTTGCTCATGTATATGCCACAAAAGAATAAATAAAGACAGTATAACCTACCCTTTATTAGACCAGAAAATCCTGTTGCTGGAAAAGTAGCACTATCAAGTGGATCTAAGAAATGATTTTATCAAGTTTTAATGTGATTCAACATGCAGTCAGCCCTAATCATAAAGAAAAGGTCATGAATGTGATGTGCTGTATTCCCTTGCTCTGTGAAAGCTGAAAGCCCTCTGAACTTGCAGGAGATCAACACCGTACAAACCAGAGAACTGGACTTCTCATGCCAACACTGTATGATTATTCCGTATTATTTCCACCAACTTTACAGTACCAAGCAAATGCCTGGGATTTTCTTACTCTTACAATGTTAAGATGAAGAGAACAAAGAACATTAGTTATCATAGACTTCACAAGCACCTGGTTATGTAGGCTTGACATCTGATTTGATCAGGGTTCACATATGCGACTGTTGGTGCCAACTGAGCCTGAAAAAGCACAGACACCACATTAACCATTCTGTTCACAATTTGGTTTTCCACAAAATGCTCAGCAACACTCCATTTCTTTTATGCTTCCTTTTAAAGCCAAGCGACACTGTTACTCCCCTGAAATCATATGTTCATAGATTCAGGAAAGCAGGGGCTGTCAGAAGAATAATGCAAATCTTTGTGTTGGTAGGAGATGCTTTTGCATTTCTGTGAGGTCAGTGCTATGCTGGGAGACCTCAGCTGCTCTCTCACAGGGACAGTTGTCACTGCCATGCCCACATGTCCACAGGGAGGTGGGTGTAATGGAGGGCAGAGCTTTGCATTTACGCCTCTTTCAAGCCGTGATGGGGCACAAGGAGGTATCTCCTGTTATTTGTCTTGAATACATCTTTCTCTTCCTTGAGTTAGCTTATAAAATCAGTGACTTGCAAGCCCCCTCTCAGCTTGGTTTTCTCCTACTGACAACGCCCATAAGACAGAAAAGACAAATATGCCAAACTGACTGAAGAGAATACAGCTCAGAAGCACTGTTACATATTTTCTCCCCTCTAGCAGAAGAATTTTTAGCACTGAATACACCAAAAGCACCACAAACTGTAGATCTCCAGTCTATTTCTGGTGGTAAAATGAATTAGATTGGCACTTTTGGTGAAATAATGAAAAAATAAGAGAACACACCACCCAATGCAAACTCCTGCAATAGAAAGAAGTAGAAAGAAATGAGCCCAATGCTTAAAAACTCTGGAAGTCACTGCTTTAAGGAGTAGAGCAATAGAGCTGAGGAGAACAATTCCTCTCTTCCAGGGAACAGAAAGACAAATGCGTACAATCTTGAGCAGTCACTTAAAAGTAAATAAAATTCAGTTTACTCTCACTGCTCAGCAATAAAGGGAGAAGCAGTGGAGAAGACCACAGCCCAGTTTGATGGCTCACTGTCCCACATCAGCATGTACTCAACACCACACCTGCGTCCTGGGTAGCTGTAAAGTACAATGTAACTCACAGCTATGCTTCTTCTTGTCTTAGTTTGTGCTTTAGGATTCTAGCAAGCGAGAAGGAAAAGCTTTCATGGTTATTGTTTTGTTTGTTTGTTTGTTTTCCTATGTAAAGGTGGTATTGACACCTGGCTATTTTGTACTTCTGTTTGAAACATTACTCATTATGAAGCCCTGGGTTAGACTGTGCTGTCAATAAATGTTTAGATGTTGTGCTAAGGGACATGGTTCACCGGGGTAATACTGGTGGTAGGTGGACAGTTCAACTGGATGATCTTGGAGGTCTTTTCTAACCTTGGTGTTTCTATGATTCCATTAATGAGAAAGCTCTTCAGCTTGACTCAGGAGTGATAATACCAATGTGCCTTTCGTGTAAGATATTCCACCCTTCTGTTCAGATTGATGGATATACCAGGATTATTCCCTCTGGGCTAAGAGCTGCAATTTCTTTGTACATAGAAAATGTAAAGGAAATAGTAATTTGATTGATTTGTTCAGGAACTCTGTAATTTTTATGAATGTATTTGAATTGCTGGATGTTTAATGAAAATTGCATCAGTAAGTGCTGAGCTATGCTGGGATTTAACTCTGAGACCCAGAGTTAAGAAAGCCAGAAAATACCCACAAGTGTCTGAGTGCTGATAAAAATACAACCCTGTCTATTCTACTTCTCCCTAGGTTTGTTCATGGCTCACTTCACTGTCTGAGGACTTCTGTGTGGGCAGGGAGCACACAGATGTGTTGAGCCATTCCATCAGCAGAATGCATGTTTTACATAAAGTTGCCACCTAAATCTGCAGCTATTCTCAGTTTCATGCAGTAATGCACGACTTGTTGTAGGCTTAAAGTCCCTATAGTTTTTAGCTTTTACATAGTCTGTTGTAATCCTGGAGTAAATTAAAAACTACAGGGCTGCACAGAAGGGGTGAATGCAGAGTTACTTACACAGCAGTTTCCTGCCAATGACAAATTTCTATTCTGAAAATTTCTTTTGGGCTTATTCCATGTCTAATGTACCTCAAAGTTTCCTTTTCCTTTCTGTTTATTGCTGTCATAACCTGGAGGTGAATGTGACCAGTAATTCCAGGTAATTCTCCTAACACTTCTAAGAGCTCTTC
Organism: Odontophorus gujanensis; assembly: GCA_013399175.1. Classification (NCBI taxonomy): domain Eukaryota; kingdom Metazoa; phylum Chordata; class Aves; order Galliformes; family Odontophoridae; genus Odontophorus; species Odontophorus gujanensis. The sequence continues at coordinate 588,980 of VXAB01010559.1, read as the reverse complement.
CTAGAAATCCTGTTTTCCTTTGAGTTAGAATCAAAGCTACTCTGAATCAAAGCCATTAAACAAAAAGAAAAAACCTGCACAAAAAACAAGCAAACAAAAAACCTCCAAACCTGTGTTCTAGCTAGTTATGCTTTAATTGTAGGATTTGCTCTAACTTTTGCAAATCCTTTCAATTCCCTCTGTCCTGTAAGAACTTACCTCCACACCTAGACCCCTCCAATATTAATCTTCACACAAAGCAGAGCCTCTCTCTACTTTTTGCTTCAAAGAATCCATCTAGGGAGACAAAAACTGGCTCTGGCAGTCTTTGGGAAGAGGTCTCAAGAGCATCCAAAGAAGTACTGCCATGCTGTCACAAAAAGAGAGGACATGTTCTCTGACAGTTGTGGGGAGATGCAGCTAAAGAGAGGAGGGAAGCACCGATGCACACCGGGCTGAGCTGCTTCAGTGCCTGAGCTGCAGATAATCAAGCACAGCCATATTCACAACTCTGATTAAAAGGAAGAAAATAGGACTCAAAGATTTTCTGATCAGATTGTTTTCAAAATCCAGTTTCCATCAGGTGTATCCTGTCTTTGGGACTACGGAAAACTGGATGAACACCAAGATCACATAGATGAACTGGGATTGTTTCTACTTCTTCTCTACACCTTACGCTGATTCTTCAGCTCATTGTGTATGTAGCCATCATTCATGAGCCTAGCTTCTCATTTCTGGCAGTCATCATGATAATTATTCACTTCTTTCCTTTCTGTGTGTATACACATTTCCAAATCCCTAAAAATAAGATACCTCAGTGATGTGCATAGGAGTGATGTAGGTAAATACTATTTTACAGCAGACTCCTGAATACTTAAAGGATAATTTTAAAATGAAAAAAAAAAAAAAAAAAGTGTAAATCATCATTGAATTACAGCTTGATGTGTGCAGGTGACCTAAGGGAATACATTCTGCCCAGTGATCAGTAAGGAAACTTGTAACGTATGGGGAGGATTAGAAGAACTTTGGATTTAGAGTCACTGCCCCATACAGCAGAACTGGAGCATAAATAAGAAAGGACAATCTTTAATCATTGTTTCCTTTATTTACAAACAAAGCAAAATGTCCTACCAACAAATAAAAGCAACATTCTTTTCCCAATTCATGACTCAGTTTTTAGTTTCAGACTTTGCTAATAGAAAGAAAAAAGAAATAATAAGAATGGGACATTTGTAACCATTGCTTTCCCCTGTGGAGAGTGGTTCATTGGTGTGAGCTACTAATGACAGCTTTCTCTTCAAGTTCCCTCTTTCTCCTTTCCCAGAGAGAGCTTATTCCCTCATTCTGAGCCCTTTAAAGGAGGACACGGTACAACTACAAAGAAAAGATAAAAATTGCAGCATTAATGACTCAGGAACTGCCTCAGTCATGTGACAAAATTTGGGTGTCGGAGGTGGAGCGCGACTGCCGTGACTTCCTGAGCAGAGCTGGGTTGGAGGCAATGGGAGGTGTTCCTTCACTGTGAGCAGATCACAGAGATATGAAATACTTCCCAGCAGTCACTGTCTGTTCAAGGAAAAGGAGACAGAGTAAGAGCTGTCTGGCCTGAATCTTCCCTTTTAGAGGTCTTAATTGTGCTGAATTCGGTGTTCTGGAAAACCTCTAGGCGCCCTTCACTCTGCATTAAATTTCTTGTCACTGAACGGTGACTTCCCTGATCTGCAGCCCTGTTATTATTTCAAGATATAACTCTGGGACTCAGCCAGCTGTCTGCTTAACACCACCCTGACATGAAGAAGCTGAGGCAATTCACCTGGAGAAGAAATGTGTTGCCTTCTCTGACCATGGTGACACCAAGGGTCAAGGCTATAGTCAGTGGCTGACTTGGAAAGGGAAAGACATTCTTGAATGTGTACCCAACTTGCTATTGAGCTATGCCCCTCACCGTTAGGAAACCATGGCTTGCTCCTTTCCCTGTAACAGAGAAGTGGACCACCTCCCTAGGAGAAAAAAATTTTTACGCACTCCACCTGTGCAGCAGCAGCAGCACTGTGGGAGATGTTATTTACATGAAGTTCATGAATATTTATAGTAATATTTATAGCTTTGTTCAGCAGGAGGCTTGATCAAGTCAGTAGTATGTCTGGAGATGTGTCTTCAGAATACTACTTTTAACGAGAATAATTTGCATTTAATAAAGGGCCTGAGATAGAAAGCTTCAATCCAGGTTTGAATCTTCTTGATATTTGAGGAAATATTTAGATTAGAAGTTTTATTCTTCATCCATTTCCTCTAGCAGCAATGAAACAAAAGCAGATCTCAATCTAATGAAACGAACTGACAGGAATAGTATGAGAATATGCCAGAAAATAAAAAGGGAAATTTCTCACTGTACACCCTATAGGAAGGGTGCTGCATAACAAGAGTTGGAGCATTGTCTGTTTGGGGGTTTTCTGTAACTTCAGCTGAAATGGTGAACAGAAATAGCCCTCAGGGGAGAGCACACAAACCTCTCCTTCATCCTAATCTCTTAGCAATTGGGGTGGATGGGGTGTTTGGAGGAGGTGGGAGGGTTGTATTCTTTCTCTTCCGTCAGCAAAGTCATAGATAAAATGTATTTCTACTCATAGGTATCACTATTTCTCACTGTTTTCTAACCTAATTGTCACTGTTTTCTAACTTAATTGTGACTTAAGAAAAAATAAGACTTTTTCTCAATATAAGTATTGTTAAGTGACAGCAGTACTCTACCCATGTAGTTGGTACAGGTCGGCTGTGCCTACAGTGGGATCTCTCTGATGCTAGCTGCACTCGCTTGGGAGCACCAAGTCTTACAACAGTAAGCGATTCTAAGGTGGAATTCTCAGCAACACTGGTTTTCTTTGTGTCCTGAATAGTTTGTTGTGCATGTGGTTCCCTTGAACTGTCTGAAACTTGTGTGGCAGATTTCAGAAAGCAACCTGCTGGGACTGGAAATACCCAGCTCCTTTCTCTTTCCTTGGTTTTGGCTGCATCACTTCATTTTCTGAGTTTTACAGCTAAAGCCAGCTGCTTTGCCATCAAGTATGAGATGACAAGGGCCTGCGTGTATTATTAGACAGTGTGAGCCATCAGCATTTGGACGTGCAGTTACTTCCAGGCATTTGCAGATGGCTGCTGAGATGTTGTCTTCTAGTGTAAATATTACAGTAAATTTACAAAAAACCATTTACAGCTGAATTTGGTGTATTTGTGTGTGGATTTCAATGTTTTTTGCCAGAAAAATAATAATAATTGAATGTAAGGATTGTATTGTGCAGATTAGAATGAAGTTTTATTGATTATCTGCAATACTTCCTTCTGGCTCGCAGTTTTCTTCTGGATTTCTTGTTTGTACATTTTGCAGTAGACTCGAGAATGGTACAGCAAACAGTAAATGAAGGGCGTGGTGTGCTCTGACCTTTCCAGGATGAAAGAGGCAATCAGTAGAGAACCTGCATTTGTAGGTGCTCGCGGACTGCAGGAACCTTGACCCGGGATGATTTAGAGACTCATCTGTTTGCATTCCTACTTCAGTGCTCCTTCGCTTCCTCAGGAAGATGATGTTGTGCCTCAGGTCATTAATCTCCCCACGCACTGTGTGCCGTTATGCCTGAGATTGTTACACGTTTGGTAGTCTAGCTTGTTGTTCTTATGCATTTGTTGAATATGTACACAGCAGCAATGTGTGCAGTTCCAGTAACATGCCACAGAGCTTCCAGTCGATGTCAGGAATCAATTTTATGCCCCCATGGAAGAACTGTTTGAAAGAAAGGAACAATTCTACCAGAAAATAATCCAAAGTTCCTTCCCCACTTGTACCCAAACATACCCTCCAGCTGTCATGTGCATTTATCAATGTGCTTAATAATATATCTTCATTCCTCACTTAGTTTGTTTTGAAGTTTGGAGTTTAACCATTAGATATAATTGGATAAAAGCCAGAGAATAATTTTAGTTATGCTCTGCATGATAATTGCAAGGACTATCTGACCTCGTCCAGGATTTGACCTGCTTGCAGAAGATGAGGAGAGCCTCACAACTCCTGCAGAGTTTGAGGTTGCTCCCTGCCTTAGCTTTGTGCCCTTGGACCTGTTTGGAATTTCCTGTACAGCATCAAGCTGCCTCCAGCAAGTGCTCATCTTTCTCTCCTTCTCTTTGTGTTTTGGTACTGACAGGGCATGAGCTCTGGGAGCAGTGCCTGTGGAGGCTGCTGTAACTCGTGCAAGTTTGGTACAGCGGGTACCCGAACCTGCATGGGGAGTGAAACTATTGAGAGAGAGGAGAGACATCTGCATGTCTTAGCTGGATTCCTCAGTAATTAACTCATGCACTGTTAGTAGGCTCCTACATGGGGATTTCGAGATGTTGCTTTGAAATAATGCTCGTGGGGTATTTAAGGATAAAATGTTTAACGCACTCGTTTTGGCAAGTGGAGCCTGACAACGACCCTGTAAATGGGTACAGGTACACAGTTATTTCTAGTTAATGCGATTTGGTGAGTAAAATAATTATATGCCTAGCACACACTCCTTTTATTCAGCATCCTGTTATTTAAAACAAAAAAAAAAAAAAAAAAAAAAAAAAAAAAAAAAAAAAACACACCATTTTTTAAAATATGT